>VZTU01003535.1:0-35347 GCA_013400835.1 Zapornia atra | reverse complement strand
ATCTGATAATGTGGACTGCAACAACTCAAGGATTCATATAAATAGTAGAGCTGTTTTGTTACTTTAATATATTTTTAATGCTTAATTTTTTTTAGCACTAAGAGAACATTGTGTTATTTTCAGAGCCAGTACAGAGCTGGAAGTTCTGTGAGTTATTCATTAGCAAGAACTTACTCACGGATGAGTCAAAATTAAGCTTCTGGCATTAATTAGAGTTTTATTTTGTTTGAAAATTTGCATTGTTAAATGGTTCGCATGCATTCCCAAGCCTTTGTAATTAGAATATTTTTATGAAGAAAAATCTAAAGTTAAATGTGCTGTAACTTCAAAGACTCTCTGCTGAAGCAATCTTTCAGATCACATAGTCTTGTGACCTTCACTGACCATCAAGGAATTGCAGAGATAATACCTACTTCGGTGTAGTCACTTTGAGTGTTACCTGAATGTTTTTTTAACTATCCTCAGATTTCATTGATTTTGTCCTCATTTAAAAAAAAAAAAAATTTAATGAGAAGACTATTCTGAAATAATGGAAAGTGAGGTCAATAGACTGTATATGGACACACAGTAAAGGACCTGATCCTTTTGCTATTATAGCCAACAGCAAAAATCCAAGGAATAGAGTCTGCAAAGCAAGACTGAAATGAAAAGAATTTTATATGAAAAGACTTATTTTTAAACATGGAAGTAGAGGTCATTTTACAGCCTTAAATATGCTGCTCACTATCAGATGGATGCCTCGATACATGTAGATGCGTAGAGTTCTGTAGCCTTTGTATTATTGCTAGGATCTGTGTTTTAACATATAATGATCAAAAGGCAGATCTCCCGTGTGTCTTTTGCAGACCATCCATCACATATAAGAATAGGATCATTCCCTTTTTTACTGGATATCTGGTCTATGTAAGAAAAAACCCCTCCTAAACCGGGGGAACTATGAGAGAAATACTAGGTATGCTTCCATACCAAAACCCTTAAAATTCCTGAAAATTTTAGATACTAAGCCCCTTAAATAAGATAAGGTAATGATATATATTGTATGCCATCTGGAGAGAGAAAGAAAACTTGTTGACAGAATTAGAAATTAGTGAATGTTTATCATCCAGTGGTCATACCTGTATTGATGAACTTCAATCCACTGTACTTGCCATTTTAAGAGACAGCAAGTATGAACTGTATTGAAAGGGGGAGAAAAATTTGAATTAAGAAATATTAATCATAATTTGGA
Source organism: Zapornia atra (assembly GCA_013400835.1). Classification (NCBI taxonomy): domain Eukaryota; kingdom Metazoa; phylum Chordata; class Aves; order Gruiformes; family Rallidae; genus Zapornia; species Zapornia atra. Next base: position 34,119 of record VZTU01003535.1, on the reverse strand, counting down.
GAAGTTTAAAAATAATTCTATTAATTTTTGAAAGGTTATAATAAAAGTGAGGACAATGTTGGCTTTATCTAGTAGAGAATTTAAATAAGCAGAAAAATCCAAATATAAAATGAATGGGAAAACAGTGCATGTAACCAGATGCTAGGAGCTGTACTACCTGGCTAAAAGAGAAAAAAAGCAAAAAATAGCTAAAAATGTATCAGTAGGTTCATTAATAATGGTAAGATGACATTTTAAAATGTGGTAAGAAAAAAATCATTAGAAAATTGGTATCGATCTGTTACAAGTCAGGACTCTAATAGGGACAGGAAAAAGGGTAGAATGATTTAAATATTTGTAGTCTTCCTAAAACATATTTGTACTGGAAGACCTATTTGTCTCTAAGTGAAGGCTGTACTTCTGTTCCATCAGCAACTGATCCATGTGTTAAACAAGCTTAATTCTAGCTAATTTAAGCAGTCAGGTAATTTGAATGTAACTTTTTAGGACCTGGGTGACCCACTGTCCTAGTTATCAGTCTTCAGTTTTCAAAAGCTTTTGAGATGGTTTGGAAATCCTGGAATACTAGAGGAAACAAATGCCTTTGAAAACAGTAAATCAAGGTTAGGTAATGACAGCCTTGTCCAGATGAGAGTGGTCCCCTTGGAAATGATAGGATAACTGATATAAGACCCTTTTATTAAAGGGGAATTAGTAAGAATGCCAATCCATTTAGGTTTATGGAAAAAGTTTATCTTGTAACGCCAACTTAATACGTAATGGTGAGCTAAAGTATATTAGTTCTTTATAATATGTTTACAATCCAAAGAAAATACTGAATAATGGATATTATTGCTCTTGCCGGACCTGAATAATTACATTTTAGCTGCAGCAAAATTTTATATTCAGATTAATTAAATATTAAGTCATGTGCTTATGAAATGGCAATAGAAGTTTTACTGTATAAAGCAGTGTATCCAAAAAAGTCTTGGTATTTAGTGATCTAGAGCTGAGACCAAAGCATAGAGTTGTGGCTGAAGGGTATGTTTGGGTTCTCAAGTTACCTTACTGTCTGGTTAGCAGTCTTCATAGAGACATAGAAGCACTGAAGGCTTTGGGTTAGAAAGGCCCTTATAGATCATTCAGTTCCAGTCCTTCTGCTCTGGACAGGGACATCCTCCACTAGAAGTGTCTTGTTTGATGCTCAAAAGGGGTTCTGTCTCCTGCATTCACATTTCAAGAATTCTGGTAAAATTTGAAACATGTTTAGAAAAGAGCCACTGGAATGTTGAAAAGTCTAGGTCCTTTTCCTACTTATTTTACCAAAGAAAATATTAAAGGACAACCTGATTGCAAAGTACTTTAAATTCAGAGTGCAAATCTGATAACAATGGGCACCTCTTTCTATCAAAAGTATCAGAAGATTAAATGGACATTGAAACTCTACAATTTCAGACACAAAGAAAAGATTTTAGTCTTTAAAAAGTTTATCACTGAAAAATTTTATGATAAGTAATTTATCTGTCATTAGAAATATTTACATTTGAGATGAGATTCTTCCCCAGAGAACATGATTCAGTTATGTGGTAAACACTGGACTTCAAAAATGACGTAGATTCCCCTGGGGCAGAAGTTAGGCTGTCTGATCATGACAGTTCCTTCTAACTAAAATGGAAGGAATAAATGAATATACTATATATTACATTTCTAAATATTGCACCATTTGGATGCATTTATAACAAGGGATAGAAGTCCTTTACCTAAGGAATTTCTAATCTTTTGTTTCTCCGGGGACTGTGTATTCGAGCTATGTTAAGAATGATAATTCTCTGTGCTCTTATTCTGTAGTGATAAAATAAAATACAGTAGAAGACATTCCATACCTATTCTGTGAATAACATGCAAGGGAATATTCTTTCACTGTAGACAGATGTGACACAATTTTCTAGTTCTGACTAAGTAAGCCAAAAAGATTTCCAAAACCTGTTCCACCAGTGCTCAGTTCTTTAGACTTTCTTCCCAGAAAGGTCTGACAACCACTGAGTGTTTCAGCCATTGGTGGAGTTGTATCTACCATTTAAGAGAGAGAAATATTCTCTGTGTTAGCAGTTGGGGAACTGAGAATAGGACATTGACACAGGTGGAATTAATGCCACTCAGAAAATCTTGGTCCTACGGAGGAGTTGGGTTTGTCTCTTCTTAATCCACGTGTAGTACACTGTCAACTAGATTATCGCAGAACTGTAGAATGGTTTGTGAAGGAAGGAACCTCAAAGACCTTCAGTTCCAACCTCCCTGCCATGGGCAGGGACACCCTCCCCTAGTCCAGAATGCCCAAAGCCCCATCCAACCTGGCCTTGAAAACTGCCAGGGAGGGGGGAACCACAGCTTCTCTTGGCAGGCTGTGCCAGGGTCTCAACACCCTCACAGAGGAGAATTTCTTTCTAATATCTAATCTAATTCCATCCTCCTTCAGTTTAAAGCCATGAGCCCCTGTCCTATCACTCCCTGCTTTTGTAACCAGTCCCTCTCTATCTTTCCTGTAGATCCCCTTCAGGTACTGAAGAGCTGCAATAAGGTCTCCCTTGAGTCTTCTCTTATCCAGGCTGAAGAAATCCAAACTGTCTCATTGCTTATAGGAGAGGTGCTCTAGCCCTCGAATCATCTTATCCTTAAACCTTATTCCTTGTCTTTACTAGCCTTATTTCCTATGTTTCATAGCCCTAAAGGAGCACAGTGCAGTGCTGATTTTTCGAGTTTGATAGTTTTGAAAGTCAATCTTGGAAATGTTTTTGAAATACATCTGAATTTTTGTTAGAAAGAAAATGTGATTTGTCCACATATCAAAAAATAAAAAATATGCAGTGGAAAATAAGACCCAAAACTCTCATCGTCATTTTTTGCTATTTTTTAGGTGCTACTTACATTCATCACATAAAGTGAAAGTTTCCCATGTGTAAAATTGTGCCTCTAGTAAATCAACAGAACTTCTGCTATTGATAATAGTTAAGTAAGATGAAGTCACAACTCATGTTACATCTCAGAAGACTCATAATTGCTCGTATACATATGTCATAGAATTGTTAAAAGTAGGAAGGATAGTTAAATACAGCACAATATAGTTTATTCTTTTTACTTTTATGGTGGTTTTCTTAAAATGTATCAAGATTTAGGAAAAGTAGCAAACAGAAAATTATGTAGTGCTTTAAAATAATGGTATATTGAGCTACGCTGCTATTAATGTGTAATAAAAATAGAGAGGAGCAGGCTTTCATATGTGTTCTGGTGAATTGCTTTAACAAGATGTGGGTCAGAAAGGTTCTAGTGAATATGTGACATGCCAGGTGCACATTTTCACCTGGTATAAAGAGTAGTTTGAAGAGCTTTTCTGGATAGATTTCCTATAAACATTCACAAGGATCACTATAAATATGTATTGATTGTTGTGTTTACTCTGCATTATTTATTAATTCTATAACCAGTTTGGGTTACAAAGCAAATTTGTATAATATAGATTGGAATGGTTGGTAGACCACTGTAGATGGAAACAGACATTAAGGATAGTCTTTTTTTTCCCCCTTTTTACTTCTTTTTTTTTTTTTCCCTTTTTTTCTTTCTTTCTTTTTAAACCAGTCCTAAGAAGGACTTGGAGATTACTGTCCTGATTTCGTTTCTTTTTTGATTGGGGAAATGTGGTAGATATAAGATCTTGGAAATGCTATTTGATGTAAATTAACAAAAATCCATGAAACATAGTTAACCATAGATATAGTCTGACAGTAAGAAGAATATTGTGAAGAAGCAGAGGAAATCATAGAACGACTGTGTGTTACTCTGACAGTGAATCGGTATTATCTCTGCTATCAGATAATGCAGTTATCATTAATTTTCACATTTGCATTTCAATCTTTGGAAGGAAATGACTCTTGCCGGATGAAGATAAGAGCTCTGTACCACTATAATGAACCATCATTTTATCCCGATGCTTTGTATCCATATGAAAATGAGGCTGGGTGGTGGTGTGGTATGTGAGGAGGGGGTGGGGGGGTCATAGAAACATTATAACAAAGTGTCAAAAATCACTACAGACTTTTGGAGCCCTTTATGAAACAAGAGGCAGTCTAAATAAATCTTCTGTAGTGAAGTGGATATTGTATTTAAAAGCTGAGAGCCAGGCTTCCATACTGGAGGAGCCATGGAGGTTTTCTGTGGATCTTGATCCAGTTTCCATTGCTAGTTTGGAATTTGGAGGAGGCCATGCGGACACAGAATAGCAAAAGTAAGGGCATAATAGGCATCAGGCTAACTCTTGCACTGCAGATCTTGTTTTGAGACTTGAATACTATTAATAGGAAGAATTAAACACTAGTGGACCATGGTCTTCATGGTTTGGATGCTGATACTGGAGCTGTTTTTAGAAGTTACCACACCTGTGTTTTAAATACAGGATTTCAATTAAATTTCAGTCTTGTATAGAGAACTGATCCAAGTCTTCAAGGACTGTAGTGTTACCAGTCCTTCTCCTTGCGTAGCCTGGATTTCTGCTGATTATCTGAAACTCGATCTGTAGAACTCTGAAAGGCACCATTCAATTTTAGGTCTGGTTGACTAAAACCATTGTTCCCTACATACTCTTGCACTACATTCAACTTGTTTTACCTTTATGGTGTAGTTAGTGCCTATAATTTAAAGCCTTCATCCAGACATCCTTGGGGCTCACTGCCAAACATCTGCTAAAAGCATGAATGCTTCAGGTTTGCCTCCTTGCCCCCTTCTTCCCCCTTTTTTTTTGAGGGGGGAGGGAGCGGTTGTTGTTTGGGTTTTTTTGTGTAACAAAACCTGAGATTCCTCTGTCATCAAATCATTGTAAGAACTGATATTTAAATATATGATATTTTAAAAGTCATTCTTAGTGTATAACCTGGTACCATTTATAGGAGCACCAGGATATCCATCTTGCCGTGACCAGCTGAGATGATGAATTATTCTGCTGGCTGTAGCAGCTGCCTCCTCCTGCAGACCTTTCTCAGGGCCTCACCTTTCTGCTCTTTACGTGATGAGCACATTTCTGTCTCAGTGCAGGGCTAAGAACTGTAAGGAAAAATAGGCCACGCCTATGTTAGTAAATTCAGTCATGACAGAAGCTGAGCAGTAGATACATGTGAAGTGTTAAAATGGTCCCTGGCATGTTTTTGGTTGAGGCCAGCTGACATTCTTTCTGAGCAGATTCCATTCTCCAGAGGTAGGTTGCGTGCAGTCACCTGTTGAAGGCTGTTTAAGTCTAAGGAAGTCTCCCAGCACATAAATATGGCCACATTTGGCCTCAGTGCCTAGAACTGTACTTTGACAACTGTAATTAGCCTTTGTTTAACAGACTTAGTACAGAAATTGGCTTCAGGGTAATTGATCTTGTTGGCAGACTGCTGCTAGTACAGGCCTGAAAGATGAGAAAGTGAGAGTGGCCATGCGAACTAACATGGAAGTAGCAACCACTTTCTGTCATCTTTCCCATCTACAAACTTGACTTGTGTTGAAACAGGCCGTTGTGTGACCAGATGAGAATGTGCAACAGATAAAATCAAGTCCTGGATAGAATTTTCATCTTGTGGTCACACCTGACAAAATGTCCACATTCGGACAAAATGAAATAATGCCTACTAGTCAGAAATGGTGGTCACCAAGGCTTTAAGACAAAATGGAGGTGCAGTGGTATTCCCCTAAAATCACGGGAGTAGGCAGTTCTAACTTTTGGAAACTAAGAGATAGTTCCCTTCTTAATGTCACTTGTTACGGTGACTTCTGTAGCATCCCTTTCATTACTCAAGGTACAAATGTAGTAGGGTTCTGTAAACATGGAGATAAGCATTACCTCATTTGACTTACAACTTCAAATAACCAAAAAACAGTGACTTCATGACTGCATACTTGGAGCCCTTGTCAAACATTCCAACTGTTTTGTCAGTTGGGATGCCATTTCCTTATCATTGTTTCACACAATTAACATATATATGTAAATTTAAATTTAATTTCAAAATTAGTTGCTATAGAATTTAACTTTTTTTTGTATACATATTAAACATTTGGAGAATTCAGTTTTATTTAAACAATTAAACTTTCAGAATATTTTCAAGTGCAAAACTTTATGGTAGTCAAAATGCTTCAGAAAAGTGAATCAGCCTAAAACCTTCAAGTCTAATACTTTTTAGATTGATGGTGTTCATTTAATATTCCCGACCTTTATTTACCCAGTTGTGAAATATTTACTGACATAACAAGGCTTTTCATTTTCGATATGTTAGGTTAAAAGTTTCTTTGGAAAACATCTTAATCTGCAAGTGAGCAAGTTTCTAGACTAGGTAGACTTTAAATTGATCTGGTACCTTCCTAAACTCTTGTATATGTCCAGCATGAGTCCAGAACATTGGCCTGATTTGTAAAAGGCATTGAACTCTGAGTGAAAGGTGATGCACATTAGAAATGTATTCTATTTTGATTGGCATTTATGTTTCAAGTACAAAAGACTTGTTCTCTGAAAAAAGTTGATAGCTGGGAAAGGCATGTGCAAGGGATGAATGATCAGATTCACTAGGTACTTCACTTTGGACATGATACACTATATAGCAGATATTATGTAAAGTACAAATCCCTGTAGGTCACGCAGTGAAGGACTCCTGGTCTATGAAGTTCTGCAGGGAATCAATGAACATCTGCATTACAATACATTGTTTCTTGTAGTTTCATGCACCAAGGGACCTGCAGAGTCTGGCAGAAAGCGCTGCACTTTTCAGCTTTCTCTACTGTAGTTTGGTCATAAAGGCAGTATAACACCTTGGTAATTGCAGAGGACTAGGAAACAATGTCTGATTTTGGAAACAGATGGGATGAGAATCAAAAGGGACATGTAATCGGTCCACAGCTATTTTGTTCTTTGTTACGTTTTTCTCGTTAATTCAGCTGAGATTATTGTGTGCAGAATACTGCATAGCAACACTGGCTTCAACAATTGATTGGGTGGATGTGTTAATATATTGAACTATATACACCACATAGTGTTATTTACCATGCAAAGCTGCAGTCCAGCAGTTGGATGCAAATGTAGTGAGAGGTGCTAGTGACTTAAATTGCAGGTTTCAGTTGGCTTCAGTGATGTAACCTGTGTTCAGCATATCATTAAAGAAAATATTTTGATTTTCAAAACACATTTTCCTCCTACACCTTTGAAAACTACTTTATTTAGTCTCTCTTAGGATGTCATAACATAAAACTTGGAATAACTAAACCAAAGGAAATGTTATCACCAGGAACCATCATACCTCTATTGGAAAGAGCCGGCTTTTGCTGAGGGCAAAGAATTTAATGTGACATGTGAATGACAAACTGGATACAAATATTTACCCCCAAAATTACACTGTTCTGAATGGTTCAGAGTCAGAAAAGGAAACCAGACATTGTGGTGATGGAACTGTGGCAGTTCTCATTTTTGATCCTGACTTTCTCAGTATGTGTTTTTAGCTCAGTGAGACCAGTTTAGAACACTTTTGGGTTTATTTGATCACAACATTTCATTCTTTATCATTGCATGATCAAAATAAGGATATATAGATCTCATTCTCTCTCCTTGACATAGGTTTCAAAAAAGGGTGTCTTTAAAATGATCTGTGAAGTACAGTAATGGTCAGTATATGGAAATGCTACAATAAACTCACTCAGCAGTCACTCAGCATTTATTCACCAGCATGGCAAGAGTAATACCTCTGACCTCATTCTTGTTCAGTTGCAAAATTTTTAGTTATTTAAACATGTCTTAATGCTATCAGTGAGAACCCCCAGAAACAAGTATTCAGAAGTATGGCCTGGAGTTAAAACTAGTAGTATACCTATGCTGATATTTTGGTAGGCAGAAATAATAAGGATTAAAGTCTACAACTGCATAATGACCACTGCTCCTACTTTTTCCTACAGATACCCAATTAGCTTAGACCTTCTAAACCAGCTGTGTAGACAACATCTGAACTGGTTTTTTTGTTGTGGTGCTCCCATCCTTCTCCATCCCCCCTGCAAAGATTTCAGAGATTTCCAAATGTGCTTTTAATAATCAGGAATGATTAAAAAAACTGGTTTTTAATTTATAGCGTTTATGTGGAGAAGATACTTGTGTCGGTTTTGCCAGTGTGGGCAACCAGTCCAGTGTTGTCTGTTGCATCTCTTAGGATATTTTAGGAAAATTTGAATACAATTGTCCCATCATAGCTTACTCTTTCCCTTTGCTTGTCTTTGTCTCCCTCAAGAACTACTAAGCAATGTCTTCAAGCTGGAAAACTTGAACAGTGATACTTGACTTTACAATATATTCTTGGGGATTATAGATAGAAAACCTTTCCAATATTGTACATATTTTGGTCTTAAGTGACTGTTGCAGCATTATACAGTGGTACATAGTTTGTTAAAAAAAATACTGGCTGAGATATTCCAAAAATTGAGGATAAAGCTCTAAAATTTATATTTTACTTACGGGAAATACTCAAGGTAGGTTTGTTCAGGTCTCTGCTTTGATTTTGTGGCAGTTTAAAGATGCTTCATCAGTATAATTGTGGATAATTTAGAAAGATGATACGAGGTGTACAATGGACAAACTGTTCCGGAGTGTTGCATACAAGCATTTTGGGCTGTTTGGTTCTTAAAGGAGACTGAATTCCAAGTTACCTCATTGTGTGAAAAAAACAATTAAGTTTTCTGAGGTTTGATACTCACACTTTGATGATAAACCCACTAATCAGTACATGAATCTTTGGCTTGCATATATAAATAAATGCTAGTTCTCATTAAAAATAAGAAAGAGATTATCTGGACAGCACTCATGATAAGCATTCACTGAGAGCTTTCTTAGGTGTAACACAGTCCTGTTTTCAAGGTTTGTGCAATGCAGCATTGAAAAGCTTCATATTGTTGCCATCTGATAAAGTATTTATAATTTTAAATTTTATTTACTTAATGCTTTCATGATTATGACTTGTACTTTATGATTTTTGTTGACAATCTGTGACAGAAACTTTTTTTCCCCAATTACAGAACTGCTTAGCACTTGACACTGATTACTTTCCAAAGTACATAGTGGATCTCAACTTTTCACAGAAATTTTCTTTAAGAGGTGCTCTCTAAATAAAGGTCTATTTCTAGTAGCAGCAGAAGAAAACAATCCTAGAAGAAAACAACAGATACTTTGGTGTGCTTCAGTGTGATAAGAGCTAGCATTTGGTTTAATTGCTATATCTGTAATATTTTAGCCATCAAGTTTTGAGCCTCTTCCAAGGAAGTTATTTTACTGTCATCTTGTCCTGCTAGTTATTGTTCTAATAGCTACTTCTTACTTAGTTTTACTTGTGTATCTTCATGCCACAAGATGTGAATTGTCTAGAATCAAAGAAAGGGATGTAAATGTGAGTGGAACAATGTAGAAACTAAAATGGTGTATCTGTGCCAGAGGACGTCTTCAGACGACACTGGAGGCGTGTCCTTCTGTATTGTTACTGTACCTTCAAACATGTGATGTGACAGAGCAGTGGACCACGAGGAGCCTTGGGCTCTGTCTTAAAGACGCACAAAGTAAGCTTCGGGTTCCTTTAACACTTTTCCATAGGAACTGCAGGAAACCTGTTCTCCTTGAATTATGCTTCTTGTCAATACATTCTGCAGTGTCATGCGCATGTTGACAGGCGTGATGTTGTAGAGCAGTTGGGAAACTCAGGCAAGACATTAAATAATACTCTTAACAGTATTTCAAAACTGTGATCCTCCCTATTAAAAAGCCTTTTGCCATCTGCTGGATTTTTAATTTTTCTCATAAAAGAGACCAAAATTCACTTGAAACTGTAGCAAAGCATGTCACATTATTTCCACCATTTCTCAGCTTTGGAATCATTGTCCTATAAAAATGCTATGTGCATTTCCCAAAGCTTAGACATATCATGACGCTTATCTAAAGAGAAAAATGATACATTTTTAAAAGAAAAATGCTGACCTAGTTAGTGAGGCTGAAACCATTCATTAATTAGAAGTCATAATTGCAATTACATGGTAAAATTAATTTGTCACGAAAATAATCCTATCAGTTTTCCTTTTTGGAAAAATGGAACCAAATGATTTTAGCAGCCCGTATTGCTTAAGGCTGATATTACACTGATACTGGTTTAGAGTGAATAAAGTAATCAAATTCTATTTTCAAGATCTGAAATTCTGACACTGCATCAATGATAGTTTATATATTATAGAAGATTCACTTAAGTTGTAATTTTGTAATTACATATATTATATAAAGCATATATGCACAGATAAATGCATAAAGGAAAATAGTGTGCTGAAATTTTAAAAGAGCGAATTGAAGATAACGCAGCACATAATATATATATAAATTAATGTAATATGGCAAGTATGCTACAGTGTATGAAACTCAGAATGCCTTTTCTACCCTCAGGCTATTTAGACTTCCTTGATATTCAAATCTTAATGTACATTAAATGGAATTTAAGGAGGTCCACCTTGCTGGACCTCAGGCAGACTTGGCAAGTAGTGCTCCTTGGGGATACCGCTTTATGTATATATTTGCAAAGATGTTATAGCCATGAAATATAGTCCTTTGATGACATCATAACTGTGAAATATGACTTTATTTTGCTCACCAGCAGTCAGAGCTTTGCTTTATCTATATTAAGCAGTCTGTATGCATAAATAAAGAATACCAAATACTGAAGCTGACTGCTGTAACCTAACATGGCCACTTTCAGTTGGAGTACTCATCACTCCCTGTGATGCCATGTGCATGGCAGGGGACTACTCGTAGAGTAACATGCTGTCACATGTCACTAAGTTTAACACTGTCTTCTCTCCAGAAATGTGGTAGTAAGTACCGTGGGTACCATTAGGCCCAAATTCAGCAATTATTTATACTAATGAAAATTTTAACAGAGGGCAGAAATTTATTTATTTAATGTCAAGGTAGTCAAACTTTGTCTTTAAATTCAGGGATCTCAGAAATCTATCATTAAAATTCTGGTGCTGTTGAAGTAAATAGGAGAGTACACGTTGATGCCAATGGAGTTAATACCTCGTCTATTAATGACTAGTTAATATATGAATGCATATATCATTTGCATAAGACTCACAAATATACTTACTTTTTAGGAGATATAGTTAGACACAGTCACCAGGTGAGTATTCATCTGCCTGGACTTTGCTATTGAGAGGAGATAGGAAGAAGTATGCTTTTGAAGATCTGACAGTATTTTAAGTCTCCAAGAAAATGACTTCATAGAACAAGAACAAGAACAAGAACAAGTGCAAGAAATATGTGCTTAAATCTACTTCACCAGACTGACCTGGCATTTGGAGATAGAATCAATATATCCTTATTTTATTTATCTTATTTTATCTTTTTTAAAAAATTATTTTATATCCCCAGGTGTAAGAAAAAAAATATCTACTTTTAGAAGAGTGCTTTTGGTCTTCCAGGTTCCCATCTTGCCAAGCATTTACAAAATTTTAATTTGATGCATATGAGCATGCCATTAAACAATGAACTGTTCGCATGCATTAAGTTAAGCACATACGTAAGTGTTTGTAGGACTGTGGCCTTAGGTCAGAAGCTCTTCCAGGAAGGAGCTGCCTTTATCATTGTTCTTGCTACATACTCAGCAAACTCTTAACTTGCATAAATTAGTAGGGAAGCGAATCAAAGCGATGCTAAAGGCCACTTTCCACTCCTCTGACAGTGTAAAAGGGCCTTAAAGGTTGAGCAAATTACTTCAACAAGACCTAGAATTCTGCAAGCAATAAATAAGGACTTCAAATTGTAACTTTGTGAGTTATTGTTAATTACAGAATATTGTTTCATGGATTTGCTCGATTTTCTAACTCACTTTGTAATTTGAAACATGTTTATTAAAATACTTACCTTAGTGTACAAGATGCTTTGACTCATATATACTTCTTAAAAGTGAATAGTTTTTTTTTTCTTTTGAGAAGTAGGAGCTAAATCTTGAGGCTGCTATTCATTTTCATTTCACAGTGACTTCATTGTCAGAGGTGGAATAGTGAGTTTAAGTTTTTAAATGATAACTCATTTGGATTCTGCAATCCTTTTTTTATTTTAAAACCCCATCATATTTCATGGCTTTGATTACAGCTGTGAAATATGGTATTGTGGTGTCATGATGAACACGGTCTTGATCTTATTTTATTGCTAGTAGTAAGCTTTTTGCTGTAACTATATATTTTTGCTGTAACTATATATAGGAATATACCAATATTATGAATTGAGAGGAAAAGATGTTAAAATATTGCCCAAGGATAGAAAAGGATTTTGATAACTAATGTCTAAAATGCTCCTAAGACAAATTTTTTCTTAAAGGAAACAATAAATATTTTGTCAGTATCTTTTACATCTTTTTAAAATAAAAATGTGTAATAAATTCGACTGAAGAGATATTCTGAAATACCCTGTGTAGAGCATCAGTTGCTCTTAGTTTCTTCCTCTGAAAAATCAGTTGCCTATCTATTGCCTGTTGTTTTAATTGTTAGTCAAGTCCAAGCAGTACTTCAGGGTTATGACTGTTGCTGATGATTTTCTTGAGCATCAGGAATCAGCTAAGCCTTATTGTAGCAGTTAAGGGGAAAGAAAAGAAAATTCACCCTTCTAAAGTTTTTATTTGCTTTATGAGAGCTTCCTAATTGTGGTCCAACCTGTTTATATTTTTCACCGACTTCATTTCTTCAATTTTCCTTCTGCACAGACACTACCACTTTTGACATTTTGCCTTCCTTATGCAGTATTTGTCATAATAAACCAAGTCCATGTATACTATTTTCACTTAGCCTTATAGGTATGCATCATGAGATACAGGGAAAGCTGTAGCACCTAACCCTATATTTTATCCTCTCTTGTAATCGTGGCCCGGTAGTACCTACTGTTGTATGTGTCATTCCCACCTTCCTTGCTGGCACTTGTGCTCCTAGCACGGTGGCTGTCGAGGGGACAGCCCAGCGGTACTTAGCGGAGCAAATGCCTTTACATTTTAGTTGCTTAAAAACGCTTCACAAAGAGGCAGTTTCCCCAATGTACTTGTGCACGCGTGCTGGAAAAAATGTCATTTTCCTTGTCAAGTTTCCTTTCTTTAAAAAATAAAAGAAAAATAAAATAAATTTTTAAAAAGAAGCTTTTTGTTATTTCTATTCCCTTTTGATCATTCATAATTTCTGATCATCTCCTTTTATATTCCTGGTCCGATTTTGTTCCTGCTCTTCATTTCTACTCTGCTCTGCATTCATTCTCTTTCTGTCATTTATTTCCTTTGATTCTGTTAAAGTCCTTTTCCATGTGGTATGTGTCTTTCATATATTATAATTATAAAACAATTCCACATTCTCTTCAAGCAATGCAAATTTATTTACCTAGCTTCCTAAGTTTGGATGCAGTGTTTCCTGCAGTATTTATCAAGGAGAGAATAGAGAGAAACGAGCGGACTATTCTTGGCTTTGCTGTAATTCAAAGAGCGTCTGCTGGTGTTCATTTGATTTTTTTTCCCCAGCTATGTATATAACACACGCATATGTATCATCAATTCAATGAAAACACCACAGAGAAAATGAATTTTCTGAAATTGGGAGGAAGTTTGCAGCAAACAGTGGATTATATTGGTGTTATATAGCTATCTCATCAAAAGGTAGCAAATGCACAAGACCTTTTGCGCTTTTCAATTTGAAAGAAAATGATTTCATTAGAAAAAAAAGAACCATCACTCTGGATGTTGGAGAATGCCAGAGCCTGATGAAACCAGCTGAAGAGACAAACTGAGTGTACGGATGCAGATTAGCCTTCAGAAGATGAGGGTGTAAAAGGGATTTAATGGTAGGATGGATTATAGAAATCCTTGTAACAATGTTAAATAATTATAGTTCCAGCCGAGATCAAAGCAGTGCTGATTGAACCCCCTCAAGCTGTTAACACGGAGTATCTTGAAGAAAAAAAAAAAGGGAAAAAAAAAAACCCCTCTGAGATTGGTCAGCCTGTGCTGACAGTGTCCTCTGATCTGGGGAAGTTCTGGCTGTATTGAAGGTACAACATGTGGGGGAGGGAAAGATGGAGGGAAGGATTTATCAGTCCCAGTAGGCTATTTGGGTGGGGCTTTTGTTTGGTGTGTTTTTAAAGGAGGAGGAAGGAGCTGCTATAATCAATGTTACTGGAGTTCACACACGGACTGAAATTGCAGTAAACTTGTACACAATTGGCTTTTTTCCATATTGGAAAAAGGATTAAATTTCTTTAGCAGAACTCTGGTTTGTAACAGAAAATGATTAGACTCTTCGCTTTTTTTTTGGTTTTCTTTTTTTTTTCTTTTCTCCCTTTTAAACTACAGTTCCTATATACATACCTACCCAGCAACAACTATTAGTAGCAATAACTGGAAGAACGCCTTTGTAGTAGAGATATTTAGCTGCAGGCAGGGAGTACAGTTGCTATGCCCATTCAACAGCATTAAACATTTATTCTCATTGCCTTGCCTTCCTGGCATTCATGCCTGAAGGATTATGTTTGTGCCTCTATTAATAAAAAAAGAGAAGTCATATCCTTATGGTTTGGTGGCATAGTAACTTGTGGCACACCCAAAGCTTTTCCATTTTCATAGCTGTCTGTAGAGTATAGCACATCTACTTTGCTTCAAAGAGAAATTTATGACTTTTGCCATGTTGAGGTGTATTTCTAGTGATGATGTGTCCGGTATGTTCGGGTGCAAATGGAAAGCTACAGGGTGCAATAGTAATAAAAACCAAGGGCGAAAATGCCACCTTATGGACTAGATCTGTCTGCAGGTATGATTTAATCTAGCCTCATATTAGTTTGGACTTCGGCTTCCCAGGGTGGCAGGTTAGCAAGAATGACCATTGCTGAAAGTGTCTTGTGTGACAGCTGCTGGATATCTCCTCTTGGGCATAGCAGGCAAAAAGGTGCTTCAGGAAGGCATCACCATCACTCATAAGGCTGGAAGGCTTTACCATCACATAGATTTTGCCAGTGAGTGGTCTGCAACTTTGGAAAGTCGAAATGATGTTTAAGAGAAAGAATGGGAAATGCCAATGTAGATAGATAGGCTCTCTCTAGTTCTATGAATACATGCACATGGCTGTATGTTTGAACAAATCCAGGTGCTTTTGTTTTCTCTGTGCACCCAGTATGCTAAATGCCAATCAGAGTATATCAAAGAACTGTCTTGTATTTGAGAAACTAATGGTGTGTGATCAACCCCCAAACCTGTTATCAGATTCCTGTGTAAGAGGCTGTAGTAGCATTTTCCAAATGCTATAGATAATGAATGAAGGCATTTAAATTGCATTGTCCCCAAGGGCTTTTGTGGCTAATTTCTTGAAAAATGTGACAGCCTGTAGATGTCCAAGTTACAGTTTCTCTGTCTCTATTGTCCTGGACAAATCCTATGGAAAATGTGGAAGTTTGTCTTCTGATGATCCTCTGGAGCATTGTCTCACCATTTTGGCTTAAATCACACAGAAGGTGCTGTGGCTGACCTGAGCTTTCCTGTCGAAGGTGTGATCTGAGACAAGGTAGAAAGGATTTTGCAGTAATCTCTAGGAGATCTTGGCCAAGTTATTTAGATATGTAACTATTTGATATATAGTGGTTTGTAAAGTTAAACATGTCTGCAGGAGCAGGGTGTAACTTCTAATCAGATATTTGCATTGCTGGGTAGAAACTGATAATACCATTCAGCGAGCTTTAAGGAAGTGGTATGCTAGTTCAAAACTACCTGGCATTAATTAAGCAGGGGCTTTTAAAATACAGCAATTGTCAGTGGGACTGTACCTGGGATTGGAGAAACTACTGAAGTCCTGGTTGGGGATCTCACAATTTCATTTTATAAAGAGAGAATTTGAAGGAAGGAGTTGATGCTGTTTGGACATACAGTGATGTTATTTTTATAGTATAATTTTGGATGTAGTGAAAATCGATGTGATAAATGCTTTGGAAAAGAAATCACCGCATGCCAGCCTGTGCTAACAACAGTTGAACTGTCAGCATGATTTTTATTTTATACTGGAATAAGGGAAGATTAGTTGCTTTTTGCAGATGGAATATAGTATGCTTTATGATTTGGTAGCAAAAATTGATTAGAACTGTGTGTTTAGTCTGGGTTAATTTTGGGAGTGGTTACCTGCAGGGTTAGTAAGGAGAGAGGGAAAAGGGAGACCTACTGAAACTGCTTTTAAGGACAATAATTGAAGGCAGGAGGGGAGGAGAAAGGAAAACATAAGGAAGGTTTCTTAACTTGGGGAAGAGTTTCATGGACAAAAGGAATGTTGCCTCAGAAAATGTGCAGAATTCTTTTTTTTTTTCTGCCACCCCCTCTCCCCCCGGCTGGTGTTCTGCAGGTGCTATCAAAGATGAATAATAAAACTGGGAATCACCAAGAAGTCAAACTTATTCCATCACCAGTCTCTTCTGCCTGACAGTCATTTTATATAGTTCTCTCTCTTTTTCTTTCAAACAAAGAATTAAAAAATAGATTTTTTTTAACTCCCCCTGCCCCCCTGCCTTGCTTTCTAACCCTTCCTGAAATCACAGAGGAAGAGTTAATAATGGAACTAGCTCTAGTGCACGTTACCTACCTATTCTCACTTCTTCTTCACACTTAAAACCCCTTCACAGAGGATTTTAGAATGGGAAAATGCTAAATCAGCTCTTTCCCTGTCCTTGGCTTCCGAGCGTTTTTTGTCATTGTGCTACAGAAAAAAAGGATCAGACTCCAAACCTTTAAGCAGTAGCTGCATTTGGAAATAATCTAAAGTAAAGAGATGTCTTTGTGCAATAAGGAACATCATTCTTCCCCTTTGTGTTCCAAAATGACAAATTATTGCCCCTTGACAGTGAATCTGAAATCAGATAACTGAGACTCACTGGATGATTTTTATCTCCAGAGTCCATGTAAATTTGTTGTAGGCTGTGTGTTGTGCATACTGTTTGCAGTAGGATGGTACAGGCTCAGAGATATATCCAGCTGTATGTGGATGACTCGAAGATCTGGCATTTTGTATGTTACCAGAGGGAAAAAAACCTGATTTGACTTGCAAATTTCCTAGTTATTTCCAATTGACATTACTATTTTAAAATCTAAATTGTTCTCCTTTTTGCCATAACTTTCCGCATTTTTATTTAGATTGAGTTTACAATATGTTCTAGCTGTAAGTTAAAACATAGATGATAAAGAGGGCAACCTTCCCCTTCTTTAGCATCCTCCCCCTCCAGCCAGTCTTTGTGCATCCATTTCTGAATGCAGTGTAAAGGTTCCGCTTGCCACACACCGTCTGTCAAGACACTGGAAAGGGAACTGTGGTCTTGTCCCTTGTCACCTTACGCATCTTTTATTGACACGCGCATCGAGAAGAAGCAAACTTTTTAGGTCTTGGTTAATTAAGTGTATTGGAGATAGGTATGGCTGGTGTGTCTCTTCCATTGAACTTAGAGGGAAATACATTTCTAATAATTTTTCAGTTCGATACTTTTAAAATGCGAGGTTTATCCCACGTTAAAAAAAGCAGAAAGGAAATAAGTTGGTTATAAATTCCAACTTTCTGGATGTTTTAGTTTGTTTCTGAAATTTTGCTGAAAAAATAAATAAATATGTTTTCTAAATAATTACTTTCCTTTTAAATTGATATTACATAACTTTGATAACATCTGAAATCTTCATTTGAATCTCTTGCACTGTGCAGTGTCCCACACCATATGGTAGTTTATATATGGCTGTAAACTAGCAAATTTCTCTCTTATCTACATTTAAAGTTCTTCTGTTATTTTATAAATTATAATCAAAATTGCACAAAATGGATTGGAATACAAACCAAAATGTACTTTCCGGTCTCAAAGACAAGATTTAAAGCTATTATTTGAAGGCAGGGTTTTGGCCACTGGCCTTCTTTTGAAGACTTTTTTTTTTTGAAACTACTATTTGTTTACATTTCTAAGACAGGCACAAATCTAAACCTTTCTGTGCACAAATATTAGAATACACTTTCACAGATTTCCCTGAGTAGTTTACTGCGTGCTTATTGTAGCAATTTCAGATACTTGGTTGTTAAAACTGGTTACATGCAAGCGTGGATTATTGTACATTGAAAGGGCAGAACATGCATCAGTCTTTGTTGTCTTCCATATGTACGAGAAGAGACTGAAAGATGTAACTTCATGCGAGTTTTCATACCTCTTTTAAGTAATATGTTAAGAACACTCTAAATATCTATTTTATGTATGTATCATGAAAAATATTCACAACCAACCTATCACTATTTCTGTCATACCATTTTAAAACATTCTTTTTGGGTCACCTGTTAGATTTATGAACTCTTAGTCAGTAAACTAGGACAGATGCCTAGAAAAAACCAACCAACCAACCAACTTAGTCCTCAAACCTGATCTGTAGTTTTCAGTGTCTATGGTGGGGTATATTGACCACCATAAACCCCTACTGTAGTTAGCACAGATATAGTTAATTTCATATTCGTACTGATGAACTTTATAATCGGTACATATAGACATGTAGAAATAAATCACTAAACCTCATTTTTCCTGTACCAAATTCTCATGTTTCAAAAGCAGAGCATAGATAACGACTGTGGTTTATTTCTTATAATTACTACTTTAATTTCAGCCTAGCTATATCTCAGGTATTTCTCTTCAGTGAAGTCTCTCACCCATGTAGAACATTGCCCCCTCCGCACCCTAGTCTTCACCTTGAGTTTAATGAGGCTTTTAAGTCATGTTAGATGGTCTCCTGAAATTTTAGGTTATAATTGAGCTAGTCTAATTCAAGTAAAAATATGGTTTGCCCTGCAGTACAGCTGCAAGCTTACTTCACTCAAGTAACTAGTCCTCAAATACTTGCCCAGATGCTGAGCTAGAGTGGAGTTTTGTGGGGTTCATTTATGGCAATGCACAAACCACCAAATCATCTCACTGCCACCGTCAGACGAGACTTGTGGTGCTGTTGGCTGAACAGGGTCCTGACTTAGGATTTCACATGCGCTTAAATAATATGCATATCTTGTAGTTTAAAGCTGTGATAACTTGGACATAGATAAGTGCTGAAAAGAGGATTTGAAGATTGGGATTCTACGTAAAACAGCAAATGCTCCTGAGGTCCCAGAGCAAGGTCTAAGGGACTATTGAAAGGATCTTCCTTGTCTTCTGAAGCTGGTGAATTGGAAGGCTCTTCACGGAGGATGTCTGTCTTAGCCTTTCTTCTTCCGAATCTGAGGCTGCAGACTAGGCTAGTGATGGGATGGGACTGAAAACATGTGTCTAAATTGAGGGGAGGGTCTTGAGGTGTGTCGGGAAGGGTTTGGACCTAACTGGCACACGCAGTATTCAGTAGGTGTGCAATAATGTGCAGCATGCAGCCTGTGTGGTGTTACACTTGCTGTGTCTCTCCTTTGGACACATCTTCTGAATCATCAGTAGACCACTTCAACAGTCTTAACTACCTGGTTTTTAAATTTGCCTGGCTCAGTGGCTTGCTTTGGCTCAGGCGAGACTAACTGGGGGTTGGCAGTGTTATGGGTGCACACATTTCTTTTCATGATTCAGAGGTCTGCAGCAACTCAGTCAAAAATAAAAGAATCCTTATATAAGCAAATAAAATGTGAATTGGATACAAGGTTCCTGATTTATATAAAAACATTCTCTAAAAGTACTTCATTTCTTTTACTACTGCAATAAAATAATTTTACAGTTAGTAACATATAACTTACAGGAGTGACAAATTTGGTACTTAAAAAATATTTAGGTTAAAAAAACCTGTCACTTCTAGTAAGTCATTTTTAGAGCGTAATCACTTTAATTCTCCTCTCTAATTTTATCACCAGGAGACAAGCTCTGAGCCCCCTAACCTCCTGTAAAAAATTTTTGCGCTGCTGCTTGTTGTGGCTCCTGGTCGGAATGACAGAACAGGGATTGAGGCTGGCTTGGCTGATCTAGGAACCGGGGAAACATTTCTTCATATCTAGCAGCCTGAGTGGTAGATAAACATCGTTAATGTCAGGTCACTTGACGTCCAAGTTTAACATAAAACACTAACTTGTCAGGAAATACAGCATGAAACTTATGACATGTTCTACTTGGGCTGGAAAAACTGTGAGCATATAGTGACAGTAATGTGGCCCTGGCACTGTTATTGATTTAAAGAGTTGTTTACAGCCCTGCAGAAGACAGGCTATTATTTGAGCTATACTCAGAGTATCTGTTCTCCTAGAGTAGTCTCACACAGTTATGGAACAGCAATATGTGATTTACATTGGAGTGTTACGGATTAACGTCACTGAGGCAATAGGGGCCTCCTTATAAAGTCTCAGCTGCAGGCTAATCCAGCATATCTGGAGTCCAAAACCAACATGTCTTGCTTCTCTTTGCTTCCCCTATGATTTTCATGCATTAGGAAGCTACAAAAATTAAGGAGAGCTTTTTAGTCTACAATTCATATGTTTGTTTGAGTTTAATACATTTTTTGGGTTAATCATTTGATGTTTTATTGGAAACTCCATAAAACAACTCAGCATGTGCTGAGAATCACAGAACGTTAGGAGTTGGAAGGGACCTCAAAAGATCATCAAGTCCAACCCCCCTGCCAGAGCAGGATCACGTAGACTAAATCACACAGGAACGCATCCAGACAGGTTTTGAGTGTCTCCAGAGAAGGAGACTCCACAGCCTCTCTGGGCAACCTGTCCCAGTGCTCCATCACCCTCACAGTGAAAAATTTCCTCCTTACATTCACATGGAACTTCCTGTGCTCCAGCTTGCACCCATTGCCCCTTGTCCTATCACTGTCCATCACTGAGAGAGCCTGGCTCCGTCCTCCTGACTCTTGCCCTTTACATATTTATAAACATTAATAAGGTCATCCCTCAGTATCCTCTTCTCCAAGCTGAAGAGGCCCAGCTCCCTCAGCATTTCCTCATAAAGAAGGTGTTCCACTCTCTTAATCATTTTGGTGTCCCTGCGCTATACTCTTTCGAAGACTTCTATGTCCTTCTTGAACTGAGGGGCCCAGAACTGGACACAATATTCCAGGTGTGGTTTCACCAGGGCAGAGTAGAGGGTGAGAAGGACCTCTCTTGACCTACTAACCATACCCCTTCTAATACACTCCAGGATGCCATTGGCCTTCTTGGTTATGAGGGCACATTGGAAAAAATATGTAGGAAGAAAAAGTTAGAGTAAATTGAGGTAGAATTTTATAATAGGACCTCTACAAGACCTAAGATTAGGGCATCCAGTTACAAAGCTGAGTTGATGTCTGTACTTCCAGAATTTGTTCTAATTCAAACTGACTGGTTGTCTGTTAAAAAGAATTCTATGGGAAAACACAGAAATCAGCATCTCTCTGTCTTAGATGATGACCAGACCAAAGTTGCCATGGACATCGTGCATTCTTGGTTAAAAAAATCTCCACCTTCAATACAAAGGGCGGATAGGGAAGTGTCCTATCCAAGTGTCCAAAGTTCTTATGAAATGACAGTCACCATCACAAGTTCCATCCAGAAAGCAAAACCATCAGCTGTGCTCTGTGCTGTACTCAGTTTCATTTGGTTCACTCTGAGGGTAGAGAACCTCTTTGCTTTGTCTCTTTGCATTTTGGTAGATTTAGAGGAATAGTAACCTACTACCCCAGAATACAGCTGTGTTTGAGTTTAGACACCTATGGAATCAGAATAAAGAAAGTTCTAGATATATGTGATGATAAGCAGCTGCTGAAAGTGAGATTTTCTACGTCCTTTTCTTTGATGTTGTTACGTATATTCTACTGAACTTCAATGAAGAACTAAATTGTTAAGTCTTGACCCTGTCTGTGGTTCTGATTTGTATTGAAAATGTGTTTTACATATCGGAAAGAGAAAGCATGAATAACTGACACGAGTTATGAATAAGAGGAAAGTGGCGCTTTTTATTTAGATTACTATGCAAGACATTTTCCTTTCACTGATAATGTTTTTAAAATGTAATCAGACTTTTTCATCCAGGAGAGTCTTGATTCAAGGAGACATTGCATATTAATGTATCAATAATTAATTAATAGTTATTAATTAATAACTATGAATAATACCACTATTTAGAATCACAGAATAATTTAGATTGGAAGACACCTCCAGAGGTCATGTAGTCTAACCCCAGCTCAAAACTGAATTAACTTAAATCAGGTTGCTCAGGGCGTTGCCCAGTCAAGGTTTGAACATCACCAAATATGGAGATTTTACAGTCTTTCTCAGCAGTGTCCAATGTGTGATTTGCTTGTTTAACTGTTCTAATGTTTTCCTGCCTTCGTTGCGGAAATACCTAACATTTTCCCTTGTTGCAACTTGTGTTGGTTTCTTCTTGTCTTCTCCCTGAGCACTTCCAATAGGAGAGTAGCTTTGTGTTGTCTTTACCCTTCCACTGTATAAATACAGCAGTTAAAATGCCTTAGCCTTCCTGTCGTAAGAATGAACTTCACAGCTTTATCAGCCACCCTTTGCTGCAGTCCCCTGGTATTCTTGTGGTCCTCCACCAGGATCATTCCAGTACAGGTGTGTATATCCCACTCAGTAGATTCGTATAGAGCCCAGTCTGCAACAGGTCTGCAGGATGCTATAAAAGCACACTGAGGATGTAGGCCCAAACTGTCTACTCACTGATTCTTTTTAGCAAAACTACATTCCAGTTGGACAGCATGCAACCTGTACTGTTGCATGGAGCTAAGCTGTCCCAGTTACAGGACTTGGCATTTGCCTTGGTTGAACTTCATGTGGTTTCTAGTAAGCGGCCTCCGGCTGAACTTCATACTGGTATTCATCGATTCAGTGGCTCATCCAGTGTTTTACAACACTTTGTAATATATCCATTCAATTTGTATTTCATATGTGAATGTTCTGTGGAAAGCTTTTCTAAAGTCCAACGATACCCACTTCTGTCCCCTAACCTGCTGAGACAGTTTGCTCAGCAAGGGAGGCAGGGAGGTTGGTCATACCTGATTGGTAATTCATGCTGTGTGTTCTCAACCACCTTCTTGTCCTACACGTGCCTGATGATGACGTTGAGGAGAATTTGCTTCATGCTGTTCCCAGGGATATAGTTTGGGTTAAAAACTGGTAGTTCCCTAGAACATCCTTTTTACCTATCTTGGTGGTTGGTATAATGTTTGCCTATTTCTAGTCAGAGGGGAGTTTCCCTCCTCACAGTTACCCCAGTGTTTCCAAAGTGATGGAGAATTGATTCATAGTGACACTGGCCAGTTTCCTCATCATCCTTGGATGCAGCCCATCTGGGCCAATGGACTTGTCTATGTCTAATTTGCTGAAGTGCTTCCTCACTTAATGCTCCACTCCTGTGGTCTAGTCTTAAATCGGTAGACCCAGACCTGAGGCACACCTTAGAAGTAAAAATGGAACCTAAGAAGGCAGTTAGAGCCTCAGACTTTCTCATATCCTTTGTCACTGCTTTGTCCCACTGAACACCCTCACATTCTTCTCCATTTTAATTTTGCTGCCAATGTTTCTGCAGAAGTATATGCTACTGCCCTTCAAATCTCTCCCTATTTTCAACTCAGGTTAGAAAAGCATTTAAAGAAATACTTAGATGATCCTTTAAATTTTGTCTTACCTAAATGCAGTCATCTGTGAGTTTATTTGGGGTAGTCTTCAGTCAATAGAACTAAGCACCTTTACTCATTCAATTTTAAGATAGTTACCTACAAGAGAGGGGATAATGTTACTTTTTGGAACATGTTTCAGTTAACTACAGACAGAACCTGGATGTGTAGCTTATACTTTAAACCAAGTTTTTATACAGTTGAAGTTAAACTGTTAACCACAGTTTAAACAGCTAACTTCTGAATTCTGCTCATAATTCAAATACAAAAAGGTGCTCGAGTTCTGTCCTGAATTAGCTTGGTTCATCAGTAATGTCAGAGTAGCAACTGGCAGTTTTCTCATTGATCTTCCATGATAATAGCTGTTACTTGTATTTAATTTATAGGATCATGAAATAAGATTAGTTAAATATAGAAAAGATAATTGGGGTCATATTCTGCTCCTCAGACTTCAAAACTGACTAATGCTTTTAAATGTATGTTTAATATTTTTGTTTTGTGAAAAATGTATTTGAATGCACACTGAATGGCCAAGTCTAATAATATCTGGAAACACTTTCAACAAAGTCATCCTTGTTCTTAGAGTACAGAGAAACAATACCAAAATGTTTCTGAACAGTTTGTAGGGAAGTTGGTTTTAGTGAATTTACAAAGAAGAAAGAAAACAAAATGTCATAAGATTTCTTCCAGTACAGCAGAAAAAAGTTATGAATTTGCCTGATAAGATGTCTTAAAACTTATTTTCTTCTTATGCACAGACCTGCTTCATGACCAATTAGGTCACGTAGGGGAAATCCCTCTCTAAATTTGAATAGCAAAGTTTTTTCTACCTACTGTGAAATGTCCAGAGCTTGATTTTATTTTTTTTTCTTCACATGCTGAACAACTATAATTGCAGTTACAGCCATTGAGGATGTTAGGTTATAATCATAGGTTATCTAAAGAAAAATAAAATGTAGACATATTTTTCTTAATCTTTGCAGATTTACATCCCACTCCTGTGTATAAATGCATCACTCCCTGGGGCTTTTGAAGCTATGTAATTAATGTTTGTAACATGATTATTGTTTATTACGAAAATAATCATGCACTCTGAACCTCACTGGATGTGTAAAGTCATCAGGGACACAGGAAATAACTATTTCCACAGGTTTCATATCATGTTGGAGCCCTGTTCAGTTAAAACAACCAGGGAACAGATCTTAAGATGAAAACAATAAACTGGTTTGATGCTGAACCTTTGATGATATTGAGCTTAAATATGTAAAGTGGAACATGTTTCTAAAAGCCTCCACAAGTGGCTGAGTCAGAGGATCTAGGGAATGACATCCAGTGAGCTGATTCCATTATGACATAAATATACAGTACAGTGCAGTCCGCTTTTCTATATATTGGATGCTATGTGATTATGTTAGTGTCATTTTCCCCTGGAGCTTCTTTTATTAAGTTGCATAAGTCATGAGAGCACAGTAGCCATGAGTCACTTTCAGTCCTGTTTGTTCACCAAATTCATTGCAGGTAACCACAAGCTGTATGATCACTTACTACAGGAGTTATCCTTGAAAGATGCAGTAGAGGACTTTTTTTTGTTGTCTGTAATTTGCCTTAAGTGTAAAGGTACTTCGTTAGGATGATGTGAATACCAAGCTAATGCTTCATGCTGTCTTAAAAAAATCATATTTGAGGGAGCTTTAAATGAGGTTACGCTATTCTTCAATCTCTCTGATGCTTTTGCAGAGAGAAAGAAGGAACACTTAAAAGTGTAGTGTTTGATATTTTTCTCTCTCAACACCCCTTCTCTTAGGGGTGTTGTTTCTACTTGATACTTGTGCATTGATAAATGTAAAATCTGCTTTAATAACAGTTGCACGTGCAACTGCTTGAGCATCAGGATGACAAAATATGATGCATACTGTCCTATCTGGTTTATCTTTTATGTTAAGATCAAAATCAGTATCTTTGATATAGAAACTAGTTTAATGATAAGGTTGCTTCATAAAATGACATCAGTGAGAAATCTAACTTGTCTTTTTTACTGGAAGTTAACTTAAGTTCCTAGACACTGTAAAACTACTAAGTAAAGCATGTAGGGAAATGATAGATTCATAAAATGTGTAACAGGCCAGGAAAAACATTAATTTGAGTAGCCATAAGCTAGAATTTAGTTATGGTTTGAAGCACAACATACCCTTAAAAGACTATTCTGTCCTATAATAATTCATGTTGGAAGGAACCTCAGGACATCTGTGGTTTAGTCTCCTGCTCAAAGCATTGTTGTCCCTGAGATCAGCCCAGGTGGATTGGGACTCTATCCTGTTTGATCTGGAAAATCTCCAAGGAAGGAGACTATGTACTTTCTGGACAAACTGTTCCAATGCTTTGCTATCCTGATGGTAAAAAGAATCGTCTCATATCCAGTCTGAATGTTCTTGTTCCGTTTCATGCCCAGATTTTTTCATCTTCCTGTCATGCATCACTGTTAGCACCCTGCCTCTACCTTCTTGATGACCTTCTCTTAATAATGCAAGGCTGCTGCTAATTCCCCCTTGAAATCTTCTCTTCTCTAGGCTGAGCAAGTCCAGTTCCCCCAGTCTTCTGCAGTGTAAGTGCCCCTGACCATCTTCATAGTCCTTTGCTCAACTTGCTTCAGTTTTTCAATATCTTGTAGTGGAATTCTCAAGACTGTGTAGTATTGCAGATTTTGTCTAACAAGTAGAGAGGTATAATCACTTCCCTTGGTCTACTGGGAGTGCTGCTGTTAATACGTCCTGGGAAGCTGTTGACCTTCTTTGCTGACAGGGCATACTGTTGGCTCATGTTCAGCTTTCTGTCAACAAACACCCCCAGGTATTTTGCAGCAGACCTGTTCTCCAGCCAGGCAGTGCCTGCACCACTGCAAAGGTTCCTTCCTTCCCAAACCCAGGATGTTGCATTTAGTCTTGTTGAGTTCCCTGAGCTTCCTGTAAGCCTGTGCCTCCTGTCTGTCTAGGTCCTTCTGAATGTCAGTCCTGCTTTTGAATGGGTTCCCTTCCAGTTTGGTATTATCTGCAGATCTGATGACAGTGCATGTCAACCTATTCTCCAGGTCACTGACAATGGTGTTAAACAAAATGGTTCCTAGCATAAATCCTGCAATACTCCACTTCTTACCAAACTCCAGGTTTAGTATGACCTAGTAATCAGTACCAGCTGAGCCCAACTATCAGCTAATCATGGAGTCACAGAATGGTTGGAAAGGGTCATTCAACCCCCCTGCTCAAGCAGGGCAACCTAGAACCGACTGCCCAAGATTATGTCCAGAAGAGCTATTGAATATCTCCAAGAACTCTCCAGTTGCCTCTGGTCCTGTCACTGGGCACCACTGAAAAGAGCCTGACTCTGTCTTCTTTACACCCTTCCTTCAAGGACTTGTGCACACTGATGAGAATCCCCCTGAGCCTTCTCTAAGTAAAACAGCCCCAGCTCTCTCAGCCTTTCTTCATTTAAGAAATACGACAGTGCTTTAATCATCTTTGTAGCCCTTCACTGGGTTCTCTTCTGTATGTCTCTGTCTCTCTTACACTGGAGAGCCCAGAGACAGACACAATACTCCAGGTATAGGAATTATACCAATGCTGATTAGAGGAATTAAAATTTTCAATAAATAATAATATTTTAAAATAATTTATTTATTCTATAAATAATAATCCTGGTTGGATTTTTTTAATAGTATTTTTGGTAGTTTGATTTGGTGTTGGAGATTTTTTTTTTAAATGTCCAGCCTATCTGAGTCTAAATTTGCTTACTTGCACTTTCCAGCCATTTTCTTTCATCTTTGCTGTATCTTTGGTTGCTTGATCAGGAACTCTACTATCATACGTATTTTCCTCTTTTAGGTGTGTGTGCTTCCAAGTCAAATCAAAGCATTCTTTTTGATAAGCTGAGGGAACTTAATTTCTTTACTTTAATTTCTGGCCTTTTAATTATTTTAATATATTTCCACTAAACTTCTTTAAAGTTTTCAACTTCCTTCTGAGAACCAGGGCAAGAGAACGGGGCACAAAATGGCAGTAGACTCATGCCAGTGCCGTCTGACCGGGTTAATGTAACCTTTCTACTGCCACATGGTGTATCTTTTCATTGCTACTATTTTGTAGCACTTGCCACCATGCATTTCGACTTCTGGGAAATCCCGTTCAGCTGATAACAGGCCTGAATTCCCAAACAGTTTTTCATAGTCAGTGCTTCTCAGAGGAGAGTCCCCTGCCCTGTGGGTATGTATGTCCTGCATTGTCTGGTCCCGTGGGCACTTTGTTTTTCTGTATTACCACACACACACAGTGAGCCCAGGCTTGCCAGCTCATTATGCCATCCTGTGCGAGCTTTCTTCAGTGTTCAGCTCTCTCCAGTTGTTTTCTTTTCCCTAGACTTTGCCATTAAATGATTTCTTTCTTTGTTCTTGGTCATTCGTAAGGATGCTAACTACTGCAAGGTCAAGAACCAGTGCTTTCCAGGCTACATTAGAAATATATCCATCAGTGACTAACAGTGTTCCCATTTGTCATTTGCCCACTTTATACTGAGGTTTATTTTTTGACTATTGAGTATAACAGTCAAATTGTAATGTAATAATTATAATGGAATATTGTATTATATCCTATATACATCCTATATATATCCTATATAAATCCTAATTATAATGGAATATTGTATTAAGTCAAATACCTTACGGGAGTGTAAATGTAATAGTGGTAATGTATGATTTTTATCAGCTAAGCATGTTCTGGTTAATAGAAAACACAAAGTTAGTATTTTAAGATACTTTCCCAAAGCATATGTTGATTGGCACTAATTTTATTGCTTTTATTTAATTCTCTATTAATTAAGCCCTATATCATCTGTTCAGATTGCTTTGCCATGTATCAATATCAGACTGACAGGCCTATTATCCAGGTCATTCCCCTCTTATTTTTAAAATATTGGCACAACATTTAGTTAGAACAGTTAGAACAGTTGTAAGAGTGAGTCCTACAGTGGCAAAGAAATAATTTGTTTTTAAAGTAAGTCTTTAAAAACAGCACATAGCATTAATAGAAAAATACATCATAGAATAGAATTAAGAGCATGCAAGGAAATAGTAGAAATCGGTAGCATTCACAAACACAGTAGTATGCATTAGTGTTGTCAAGGGAATAATTGAACAGATGAATAAAGTAATTAATGTTATTAACCCGGCCTACAATTCAGCTTGTATTCCAGGAAAGGTGTCACACAAAATATTTGGAAAGAAAAGTCCAGAGACCGGTAAGGCTACACAGTGAGTAGTGATTCAGTGAGCAATTACTCTGAAAGCAGTCCTTTGACAGTCAGCGAATCTCCCATGTCCACATGGCTCACAGTCTGTTCTCTAAATGAAGGTAGTATCATAAATGGTAAACACAAACCTTTAATAAAGAGACCTTATGTGATACATTGGATATTTAAAGACTGAATTACATGTTAGTAAAGAAGAAATCTGATTCCTGTATTTTAATAAAACATCTGATCCTCATGAAACCATACTCCCAGATTGATTAATTCAAACTGGTGTATATGTGAATGCAATCACATGGAGTGAATCTGGCTCAAGAATCATAAACAAAAGGTTCTCATAAAATAATAGAGTATTGAATTTTTAGGGCACCATCTGGCAATGATGTAAAGGGATCTGTTCCTGGTAAGGATTTATTTATTTGGCTTTACTTAATACCTTGATTAATTATTTGAATAGGGTTATTAAAATAATATGAAGTTGGGAAAGAGTTTTAGAAACTTCATGGAAAAATATGTATGGTCATTTTGGTTGTCCAAAGAACACTCCTCAGAAATTAAAATTAAGGTCTTACATTGCAATGAGACTGCATGTGTCTCAATAGCAGAAAAATACTGACAAATTTGAAAAAAAAACAGGGAAAAAGAATATTGATAGGATGCTGTAGAATACAAGTTTTTTGGAAAACATACATTGAATTTGCATGAGAAATGTCTTAAGGCTCTGCTAGGCAGTTATGAGCTACTTAGAACTCTATCTGTCTCTTGTAGTGGCCAGTAATGGATAAATTGGAAAAGGTGATGGCGGTGAGGTAGAGGTATTGCCCCAATTTTTACCAGCCATCTCCTGGTACTCTGCTCTCTGCAGCTTTCTTGATGAGAAGTTGTATCTTTACATTTGATAATCTTGATGAACTTTGCTTCTTTGAATTTCTGTTACTGCTATAGCTTTGGCCTTCACTCTCTTGGGTAGAGAAATAACCTTCTTCTGGTGTATTTTAAATCTGATTGTTTCATTTGATGACCTCTGGTTCCTTAAGTGTGAGAAAGAGGAATGTGTTTTACTACACTTGCTGCTCGTGTTTGTAAGTACATCGCTCTTAATCACCTCTACTTCCTTTGCAACTCTACGGAAGGCTTACAGAACTCTGAGAAGTAAAAAGGTAAAAGATTATATTTACTTGAAAAGTAAGGTAAATTAAGAGGGAATGAAATGAAAATTAAACTTAATAGCTTTAGAGCTAAGCATTGTTAGGTTTTTAATATGTATTTTTAAAATAATATTTTTGGAAAAAAAACCCCAAAGCAAAACCACGAGCCTGTTAAATTTATGCGTAGAAAGGCCCAGGGCAGCCAGCATGGTGTGCTGTTAAGTGTGTTGCAGTGTGTGTTTCTAAAATCTACAGAGTAGGATGGACAGAGATATTTATAACTTAAAGTTTGAATTTGTTAATAACACAAGCTGAACATGTTTTGAAAACAGTTGAGTTTCAAGATTGTAATATCAGAGAAATTGAAAAGATTAATCTGGTCATGAGTCCCCACGGTGGGCACGGTGGTATTTTCCCTGTCAGTTTTTCAAGTAGGGCTGAGTCCACCCTAGTTTGGGTGTTGTGCAGGGTGCAGGGCCTCAGTACTTGCAGCTGTTTCACTGTTTCCTAGATCATGCCTCTGAGAAGTTTTGCTTTCCTTGAAAGCTGGAATTCCTCAACCATTGCTATTATCAGGGATTTGGGCCTAAGAATGAACTTTTCTTCAGCTCAGATTTTGTTTTCTAACTTGTTCAGATTTGATCAGATGGAGATTTTTATATCCTTTCATTTACAATCTTTTTATCTTTTCAGCAATCAAATATTTCCTAATTGATTTTTTTTCCCTTTGGACAGATTTTCAGTAGCTAATTAGTATGACAGTTTGTGCTTTTTCTTACTTCTGATGACCCCACAGTAAAGGGCCGGTTTTAGTTGTGCTAAGAGCAGGGTGAAGAAATACAAGAATAGCTCTTGTGACTCATTTGTGGCTCTTCAAAACCAGAAACTTAATCTTGTTTTCCCTGCTAGTATTTTCTGAATACAGAGTTGCAAATGTACGCATTCAGGTGGATAAATAACCTCCAAGCTAAACCGCAGACTGTAAAACCAGTGCCTCCCAAAGGCATAGGTAAGCTGGGAGCAGCCCTTCCTGGACCTCTTGCTTAGAAGTCCTGTGAGTTTCATGTGCCTCCAATGTGCTCACAATGGATCTGTCTTCAAAATACATATTAATTCAAAAACAAAGCATTGAGGAATCTTTGCTTGGAGCCTAGAGGGAAATGAATGGCCTTGGAGGATGAAGCAGGAGGATGGATGTCCTTCACTCACTTCAAACACAGTCAGGCTTTTCCAGGCTGTACTTACTACTCAACTTAGCTTTGGCTACTTGTGTTCAGGATCAGGTACAACCTGGGGACTGTTGAGAGGCACACATTACTTCCCATGGTCACCTTGGACCCAAAGAAGCTACCAAAGATTGCAGCTGGAGCACACAGTCCTTTCCCATGGGAGTTTTTGTCCTTTTTTACCTTCATACATCTGAGGACAACAGGAGAGGATCCTTGAAAAGTAATTCTTGTAGAAATCTTACTTCTTGTGCCGCTTTTTGTAGAAAGAAATAAGTGGGAATCTTTCCTTGCTGTTTTATTTGATTATAGTAAAGGTGCAGCAGTATTTGCTTTGTGTTATCCAGTGCAAATGTTTATTAATCTAAATAATGGAACTTCAGTTATCAGAAAATTCTTGTGCCTGCTTAAAGTGTTGAAGAAAGTATGAAGTCAGTATGCAGATGTTCATTTTGGGGGAGAACTCTGGAAAGATTTCTGGCTTACCTTAGCTCAAAAATCGTCAATTTTACTATTAGCTTATTCCCAAAATAGCCAATGTATTTACAAAACTATTATATATGAATTAATATGCAAGTCTGAACTCAGTTTTGTAAGGAAAAGGGATCTTAGAATGATAGAATTATTTAGGCTGGAAAATGCCTTTAAGATTATCAAGTCCAACCATGTCCCTAGCACTGCCAAGTCCAACCACTAAGCCATGTCCTTAAGCACCATATCTACATGGCTTTTAAATACCCCCAGGGATGGTGACTCCACCACTTCCTTGGGCAGCCTGTTCCAGTGATTGACCACCCTTTCCATGAACAAATTTTTCCTAATATCCAATCTAAATCTCTCCTTGCACAACTTGAGGCTGCTTCTTCTTGTCCTTGTTACTTGGGATGAGAGACAAACATCCACCTGGCTACAGCCTACTTTCAGGTAGTTGTGGAGAACAATAAGGTCTTCCCTCAGCCTTCTACAGCCTTCCCTTCTAGAGGCTAAAGAACCCTAGTTCCCTCAGCTGCTCCTCATCACACTTGTGCTCTAGACCCTTCACCAGCTTTATTGCCCTTCTTTGGACACACTCCAGCACCTCAATGTCCTTCTTGTAGCGAGGGGCTCAAAATTGAACACAGTACTTGAGGTGTGGCCTCAGTAGTACCAAGTACAGGGGCACAATCACTTCCTCAGTCCTGCTGGTCAAACAATCTCCGATACAAGTGTCCTGGCTCTGGCCAGGCCAGAGTCAACCTCCCCAAATAGCCAGCACAGGTGAGCTGAGTTAGCCCAGGTGACAACCTCCCCAAACAGCCAGCACAGGTGAGCTGAGTTAGCACAGGTGAGCTGAGTTAGCCTGGGCTGTTTTCCACGAAACCTGACTCACTTCTCCATAAAAGGGGCTGGTTGGGCAGGGGCAGGGGCATGGGCTTGGTGTCTTCAGGACAGTCTGAGTGTGGCTGGGGTATTGGGTTGTTCCTTGTGTTGTGCAGCACTCTGTAATCATCAGGTCAGTAAGGTACTCTGTATTATCACTGCGTGTGAGTGTAATTGGCCATTATTGTTCCATGTTCATGGTGATTTTTGTCAGTAAACTGTCCTTATCCTAACCCACGAAGGCTCTGTCTCTTTCTCCTCTGAGAGTGAGTGAGCGGTGTGTGGTACTCAGCCACTGGTTGGGGCTGAACCAGCAAGCCAGGATGTAGTTGGTCTTGGCCACCCGGGCACACTGCTGGCTCATGTTCAGCTGGCTATTGACCAACACCCTGATGTCTTTTTCTGCCAGGTAGCTTTTTGGCCACTCTTCCCCCAGCCTGTAGCATTGCATGGTGTTGTTGTGACTAAAGTGCAGGACCTGGCACTGAGCCTTGTTGAACCTCATACAGTTGGTCTCAGCCTATCAATCCAGCCTGTCCTGATCCCTCTATAGAACCTTCCTACCCTCAAGCAGATCAACACTCCTGCCCGACTTGGCATCATCTGCAAACTGAGGGTGTGCTTGATCCTCTTGTCCAGGTCATTGTTAAAAGTATTAAAGAGAACTGACCACCAACTGGATTTAACTCCATTCAGCACAAGTCTTTGGGCCCATCCATCCAGACAGTTTTTTCCCAGCAAAGCCCATCCAAACCATGAACAGCCAGTTTCTCCAGCAGAGTGTTGCAGGAAATGGTATCAAAGGCTTTACTAATGTGCAGATAAACAACATCCACAGCCTTTCCCTCAACTACTTTAGTAGGTTGTCTTTTCATAGAATGAGATCAAATGGTTGACCAAACAGAACCTGCCTTTCATGAAGCCATGCTGAGTGGGCCTGATCGCCCCATTATCCCGTATGTGCCATGTGAGTGCACTCAAGATGATCCACTCCATAACATTCCCTGGCACCAAGGTCAGACTGATAAACGTGGAGTTCCCTGCATCATCCTCCTGGCCCTTTTGTAGATGGGCATCACTTTGTCTAATCTTTAGTCAGCTGGCACCTCCCCAGTTAGCCAGGAATGTTGATAAATGTTGGAAATTGGCTTAGTAAACACTTTAACCAGCTCCTTCACTACCCTTGGTTAGATCTCACCCAGCCCCATAGGCTTTAGCATATCTAAGTGGTGTAGCAGGTCACTAACCATTTTCCCTTGGGTTATGGGGGTTTAATTCTACTCTTCTTCCTGTCTTCCAGCTCAGGAGGCTGTGTATCCTGAGAATACAGGTCTTACAGTTGAACACTGAGGCAAAGAAGGCATGAAGTACCTCAGCCTTTTTCTCATCCTTTGTCAGTATATTTGCCCCACATCCAATAAAAGATGGAGATTC
>VZTU01003533.1:85377-97099 GCA_013400835.1 Zapornia atra | reverse complement strand
CCGGGCGCGGTGCCCGGCTGCGGGCGGGAGCCCCACGGGAGCCGGTCTCCGCGGGTGTGGGGCGGCCCCGCCGGCTCCCGTTTGCGGCCGCTGGTAGCGCAGCGCGGGCCGAGGCCGCGGGCTTTGTCTCTCGGCGGCGCGGGCAAAGCCGCGCAGAGGGCGAGGAGAAGGCGCGGGGGCGGGATGGGGGAAGGCCTTTGCCCGAGGCACTGCAGGGAGCCGCGGGAGAAGCCCCGGGCCGCTGAGTCGGGGAATCGATTCTTACTCCTGCGGTGCGCTCCTCGCCAGGTTCTCCAGGGCAGCTCTGTGGATTGGGACCACCTCCTTCATGATTCTGGTTCTTCCTGTCGTCTTTGAGACCGAAAAACTGCAGATGGAGCAACAGCAGCAGCTGCAGCAGCGACAGGTGAGGCAGGAGCACCCCAGCCCTTGCCCCTGGCCCTTCAGGGGCAGCTCAGGATGCCTGTACTACCCCCTCCTCTCCCTGCCTCCACTGTTGGAGATGCTGAGCGCAGTCTGTTGAACGCTGTGGCCTTTTTTGTCCTGCCAGATGCTCTGGGTGTGTTTTCCAATGGGCTGATCTTGCCGATTCCCAGTAATGGGCTGGTGACAAACTGGCCAAGCACAGCGCAGCTTTTGCTGTCCGGAAACAGAGTGAGGACTGTGCACAGGCTTGACACAGTGGCGCCCAAACACGCCCCTTTTGCCTTTGCCACAGTCCAGCATTAAACTTGGTTGTCATAGCAGGGGAGGAACCGGTACTGCAGAACACCGCTGGTACCTTTGTGTTGTGGTGGAGGGGGGGGCGGTGTGGCAGCTGCCCTGTGTCCCCTAACTGACCATTTTCTTTCCAGATCCTCCTGGGACCCAACACGGGGCTCTCGGGGGGAATGCCAGGGGCCCTGCCTCCACTCTCTGGAAAAATCTAATTTGCAGAAGCCGTGTTGGATTGGTGCCGTGTGGGAAGACCTGGAGATGCTGACGTATTGAACTGTTGATTTCTTGGGTCAGGGCATTTTATTTTATTTCTTTTTTCCTCGGTTGTTTTTATTTTTGGTTCTCCTTTGGGACATTGACCTGTTGGTAACGCAGGGGGAGAAGGCCTCCCCTCTGGACCTGATGACACCTCCCGACTGCATCCTTCCCCCCCATAGAAGTTGTCTTTCCTTTTATTCAGTGGGTATATTGTCACCAGTTACAGACTTGAACTGGGGGAGTTCCTCTTCCAGGCTCCTAGCCCCTCACACCCCCACCTGGGGCACAGGTCAGGCTCAAAAGGTGCCAGTCAAACAAAACAAATCTTCCCTGGCTGACCCCAGCCAACCGCCACCGATGACAGGAGGAGTGACTTTCCCAGCAGTCGGAGCAAAGGAAGGAGGGGTGGGGGTGGCTGTGCCCCCGGGGAAAACTCTCCAGGAAGACATGTGTGCAAAAACACTTTCCCTGGAAGCGTGTGTGCGAGTAGCGAGGGAGCGTGGGCCAGGTTGGAGGCGATCACACCCGTGCTGATCCTCCCTCATCAAGTAGAACTTCGGGTATCGGCTGCGTATTTTTTTGTATCAACTATTAAATAAATCCAACCTGAGCAGTGTGGTTTTCATAGATGTCCTTGAGGGAGGCTCAGTTCCTTCAGAGCAGGGGGGAGATGCCTTTTGGGCAGGCTCTGCAGTGGGGGGAAGGGACGGACAGGGCTCTGGGGGAAGGGATGCTCCTGCAGCATAGCTGCCTGATGCATGAGGTTCCTGACTTACAGAAACACTGCAGGCTTGTAACCAAAGAAAAAAACCTTTACTTCCCGCTACATACTTCGTTACAGAACAATCCTGTTGAATGTACAGAAGCAAGAGGACATTTCTATGGAAATTTATTTTTCCTCCATGTTTAATATTTGGCTAAACAAAATACATCTCTGTAAACAAACCCAAGGCGAGGCTCCACCAGAACCAATCAGCAAGAAAACAAACCCTGGCCTCCCCACACCCTCGGGTGCGGCAGCCTCGCCTCCCACGGGATGTGATCCTGCGCTTTCCCTTTACCTGAGCAGCTGGATCACAGCGGTTTTCCCCCTCCCACCCAGGGGAAAGGTGCCCACATACAAGGAGAGGAAAGTAGCCCCAAAAATATTTAAAACATCTTTGCATATTGTGCACTGAGCCGTTGGCTTGCAGTTCCCATGCAGACAAGGGTTTCTCCAAAGTGCGACTCCAATCAGCATAGAAAAGTGTTGCTGTTGAGATTTGGTTGGGGTTTTTTCCCCCCTTCTTGAAGAAATGGCTTCAAGTCACAAGCAGAACACCTGCAGGCTCCGCATCCTGCTGGTCAAGTGTGTAAAAACCTCCACCAGCTGGTATTGGTCAGTGGAATGTGTTACGAAATAGGACTTCTAGAAACATCAGGTCTTTAAAAGGTGAGAGCTGTTTGCCCTTGGCTCCGGGAGGCTGTGCTCACAGGACTGGGAAGTGGTGCTTGCCAGACACCCATGGGCTGGCAAACATCCTCTAATCACGGGGTCTCTGATCTTTGTTAGAAAGGTGCAAATTTGGTGGTCTCTCAGTTACACCCACTCTCCCCCATGTGCTTTGCGAGCTCTGGAGAGAAAAGGGACTGAGAAAAAGTAGTTACAGCCCCTCCTTTCACAAGCTCAAATACCTGTAAGGAGACTTCCCGCACGACAGAGCAGGACGCTTCAAGCTCCATCACGTCCCAGAGGTTCTCGCTGCCCACCCAAGCCATCCCGCTCGTGAGGAGGGAATCAAACAGCAGCTCGGCCAGGAAGAGCTAAACGCAGCAACGTCTGCTCTGAATCCAGCATGTCTTCCTGCTGCTGTGGAAGGCGTGACGGAGCTGCAGCTCACCCAGGTGACTGGGAAACAGCTGGTGGAGACTCCTCTTAGCGTCCTCCATGCCTAAGTCGCTCTTCCCCACAGAAGGGAGGGAAAAGCGCTTTGTCCATTAACGGAATGTTTGTTGGCCAACACTAGAAGAGGTCTGGTTGGTTCAACTACCAGGCTGGGGCTGCTAACGGCCTGTGGTCCTGCTGGAGCCTCTGCATCTCCCCACGTTACCAGCTCGTAACCCTAAAAAGGGCAAAACCTCACTGCTACCATGGGTTCTCCTCCCCGCCGATTGTTGCTTTACCTCTTTCTGGGACCTTTGCCATGACACCCACAGCTGTGGGCTAGGCTCTGGGAAAGAGGAAAATAAAAGGGAATGAATTCCTCTCAGAACCCCTTCTCTGTTTTACTCCTCTTTCCAAGCAGCCCCGAAACTGCTGTGTGACTGTGCAGAAAACCAAAGCAGACAGTCAAGAAGGAAACAATAAAACCCCAATGTAGCAGGAGGAAACCCAAGCAGCCTCTCTCCAGTCCAGAAACTTGATACTCCTCAGCCTGCGCTTGCTGCTTCCAGGTCGTCTTAGCCAACCACATGCTGCTGAGCAACTGCTTGCCATGCACGTAACCCCTGGAGACAAGGGAAGATCCCTCCAGCTATCTGAAGCTTCCTGGAAGACGACACTGGGTTTATTACTGTTTTCTCACTCCTGACACAGCCCATCCCTAAGCAGCAGCGGGTGGTGATGAGCACTGTACCATTCCTAGTGTTTTGAGAGCGTCCTCAGGGACCCTTGAGAATTGAAAACGTCTTCATGACGACTTGTTTTGGAGGGAGAGACTTGGGAAGAGGTGGCAGCGTGCTCGGGCCCTGCTCCTCCCCGACAAGCCCCGGAGGGAGCAGCGTCCCACCACACACAGCCTAAACAATGCGGGGAAAGGGAAGACAGAGGCTCCCAGACACCCTACCCCGGTTTTAAAGAGCATGATGCCTTCTAGATAGCCGAAGGGCACACAGCTCACCTGCCTTTGCGATTAAAGTGATTGGCTTCCAGTTTCCTCCACTCTGTCCTCAGTTCTTCCCCTCCTACCGCCCCCAACGTCCTACGCCATTGCCCTATTGCACCAAGGAAGGAAGAGAAGAGCCTAACAAAGGAAGTTCCAGACAAGAAGAGTTGGAGCACCCATTACCCAGGTGTCAGGACATCGGGAGTTTGGTAAAGGGGAAGAGCTGTAGTGAGAGGACAGAGTTGGTCCCGGTCACACGTCAGCTCTCCAGCTCTGATGTGCTTCCACCTCCTCCGGCACCACCAGCAGGAGTTCACAGTTCTTCCCTCTCAGCTGGTGTTTCAAAAATTTCCTATCAGAAAAAGAAGAGAGAAATAAGCACTGCCAAATGTAGAACCTCTGCAAGGATGGAATGCAACTGACTACACAAGTGTGTCAAGAAAGGGGAGGATGCCCCCTCCTCCCCCAGTCTTATTTTCCAAGAATAAAAACAAATCCCCACGTTGAACTTGCCCTGCAGATTCAACACACCTCTACACAGCACGTTACTGCAGACTCAGATAGATATGATCTTAACCTCAGCAGAGGGAAGCATACATACACATCACTTCCCAATTCTCCAAGGTGGCAAGAAGGAAACTAAACCCAAGTTCAGTTTCTTCAGATCTGAGATCAAGAATCCCACTGTATTATTTTAAAATAATTCCAACAAATCTGGAGTACTTATGGGGGAAACCCCCATCCTTGAGATGTTGGTATCGCAGGTCGCAGCAGCAGTGTACCACCACCTGACATAGTTCTGCAGCCCTCCCCGCCCCCATACACTTTTTCTAATACACACTTGGATTATCTCCAATAACTATTGACAGTCAGTGTTTTCCTTGATACCTTTCAGCCCAGATTTCCATAATTCCTTATACTGGAAGCCCTTATTTGCTGCCGAAGGACACCACACCCAGGACAAGCTCCACCACAAGCCCTGTTTAGTAGTTCCAGAACTGTGTTACTTCACCCCAGAACTCACAGGAGGCTGACATTCACTTCACGGAGATTTGAACAGCCTGGCAGGCTCTGCCAACACCACTCATGTGCAATACCCACCTCAGGGCTCGGTCAGCTGAGGCAGTGAGGCTGCTGGCAGGCTTCAGCCAGGACAGAAGGGAAGCTGAACAGCAGCTAAGAGCAGGTGAGGCTTCGCAGTCCAACTAATTACGGTGACCATCTCGTGCTCAGGTTAAAGAGGGGAGGCGAGTCAAGGAGTGCAGTGACTGCTTACGTAGGATGCGATTCCTAGCAAGCATCTCTCACTGCTGTCAGGGATAAGGCTGCCCTTCTAGCCTGGAAAGC
The DNA here is from genome assembly GCA_013400835.1 of Zapornia atra. NCBI lineage: Eukaryota > Metazoa > Chordata > Aves > Gruiformes > Rallidae > Zapornia > Zapornia atra. The sequence goes on along the minus strand of VZTU01003533.1, from coordinate 91,913 downwards.
CTTTTGTTGGGATCATGCACATGGATCACTAGTCGAGAGACAAAGGACCACCAATACTCTCAATGTCTGAGGAGAGCACACATCTTGCTGCAGGTGTCACCTGCTAACACCAGGCTTGTCCTCTACCTTCATCACTAGTGACAGAGTCAGCCACCCAAGAGAGGAAGCTGGGCTCTCCTGGGCTCACAGCATCGCTGCCAAGAGCATCTTCCCAGCTTTGCACATCGTGGTGTAAATGTAAGCGGAAGCACCAGAACTGATTGATTGGCACTACTCTCCAGTCTTTGCTACTGAAAGCCAACCAGGAACATTCCCATCACTGCACTGCCAACAGGGAAGGATTGAGGAGGAACGGGACACCAAGTCCTACCTGAGCTCACTTTCACCTCCAATCCACTCGGGCACCTTGAGTTTGGAGTCGAGGTTGTAGTAGGTGCCTCCTACCTCCCGGACGCAGATCCAGTGCTGTCGCTTGAGGGGAAGCTTCAAGGGGCCCCAGCAAAGGCTGGAGGGCAGATTCATGATGAAGCCCATCACATTAGACAGAGCGATGACATTAACATCCCTGCAAGAGTGCAGAAAACAAGACAGCAAGACGATTATACCCTGGTACTTTAACTTAACCTCTTTCTCATGTTTACAAACAGCAGGCACTGCTCTGGAATGACATCACTTCAGTACCTGCGCTTGTCCCACCAAACTGCCTCGTAGCCTTTGGTCTGAAGCGCTGCCATGATCACATTCACATCATAGTTTCCATTTCCCAACATGCTCTTCTTGTGGGGTGTCACCATGGTGTTGGGAGACAGCCTGTAAACAGAACAGGAGACTGCTCTACTGGGTGTTTGCTGTAGAGCTCAAAGCCTATTTCCAGGAGTTTTATGTTTAAACACCAACTATTCTGCTCCCCCTTCTCACTCAGAAGAGCTGAGCGGGCTTAATAATGTATTAATAACAACTTTGATGTACAAAGCCTCCTGAGACCTTCCCTTTGCTGGGAAACAGACTGTGATCAGGAAGCCTTTCCCCTCCTCCCCCCAAACTGGTGGTTCTTAAGGATGCTTCAACTATTTTTTCCTCAACGTCTTTTTGGAGTAAATGCCACTTTGCCATTCAGAACAACAGCTATCACAATTTCTAGAGTTGAACAGTCAACAGCAATCTTGAAAATTGGCTGAGAACAAGAGGCAGGGAGGGTTGGCTGCAGAAAAGGTTGCTCTCCCCCACCCCTCCACTGGCAAATGAAAGAATTCAGACACAAAGCTGTGAAGATACGTGGGTCTGGGTGCTTTCTAAAGCTTTGCCATTGCTAGGAGGTATAAAAAAAATATATAAAAAAAATAATCACATCTGTTGCTGTAGATCGCACAGAATCACTAGGTTGGAAAAGACCTTTGAGATCAAGTCCAATCGTACCTGTCCTCTACTAAACCACATCCCTGAGCACCTCATCTACCTGTCTTTTAAATACATCCAGGGTTGGTGACTCAACCTACTCCCCAGGCAGCCTGTGCCAGTGCCCAACAGCCCTTTTGGTGAAGAACTTTTTCCTAATGTCTAACCTGACCCTGCCCTGGCACAGCTTGAGGCCATTCCCCCTTGACCCATCACTTGTCACTTGGCCAAAGAGACCAACACCACCCTCCTTTCAGGTAACTGTTGGTGGGGATAAGGTCTCCCCCTCTCAGCCTCCTCTTCTCCAGGCTGAACAACCCCAGTTCCTTCAGCTGCTCCTCGTAATGTTGCTCTCCAGCCCCTTCACCAGCCTGGTTGCCCTTCTCTGGACTCACTCCAGGACCTCAATAGCTTTCTTGTAGTGAGGGGCCCAAGAGTGAACACAGTATTCAAGGTGCAAATAACTAAACAGCTAACCCTGTTGCAAACAAATCCTTCCAGCTTTAATCCACAGGCTTGCCTAGACACCACTGGCATTACTGCAGCATCTGAAAATCCAGAATTGCACGTTACACACAGAAATGCCTTTGCAAAAACACAGGTAACAGAAGCATGGCAGCAAACATGTAGACACGCAGCAAAAAGTCACTTTTATTTTTTTAGGTTTTCCCCCTCAAGAAGTTTTTTCAGGAGTGGAAATAAAAAGAGGGTGAATTATTATGAAGGTGCAAGATGGGCTTGAACAGCTGGAAAAGCAAGCACGAGATTTAAACTGGGAGCAGAGAACAGCAGTCACACAATGCCAAACCAAAGCAAGCCTGAGGTCAGCTCTGCTGTGATGAGCTGCTCTTTTGGCTTATGAGGACTCCATTAGTTCTGCTGGCACAAGATTCAGATGTTTCTTGTGCCAGCTTCACAAGAAACCTATCACCCAAATATTCATGTTTCTCCTGCCTCTCCCTCATGTCAACTCCATCCTCCAAAACTTTTTCACTTGGCCTTTAGCACAGCCAAGGATCTGCAGGCCTATTTCCCTGAGATCCCTCGGTCCTTCTCCCCAACAAGGTAAGGCATTTGACAAGAAGCAGCAAGCAGTGGATTGAGTAAAGAGTTTCAGACCAACCAAGGCCAGAGAGACTACAGAGAGGGAGCTTTTCTGCATCTGCTGCGAATTTTCTTGCAGCAGAACAGCCTGGGAAGAGACCTCACTGCAGAAGGGAGCAGAGTCTGTAACAACATTGGAACAGGAAAAGATATTACCACCCACCATGGGCATTTCCAAGCAAAGCAGTGACAAAGTACCATGATTTCCAGTCTCCAAAGCTCTGCTGCACTTTACTAATCACAGAGGTGCAACTGTAGGCTGTCACAGCCCTTCCAGCACCTTCATAAGGGAAGATCACTTGGCTACAACTAGTTTCTCGAGATCGCTGCGTCAACTTACTGACTCATGAGCGGCAGCAAGCTGAGGAATCCTTCCGGCTGCACAAGCCCCCTCTTGTGGCACCCTCTTCCAGAGACAAGGTTATTCCAGAGCTGGAATAACACGTTCCATCTTTGTTCCCTCCCGTTAACTTTCAGAGCCCCAGCAACGAGATGAAGAGACGAGCAAAGGTGTCACACTCAGAGAGCTGGTACCTGTGAGCAAACTGTCACCCAGAGCCACCTCAGCATCTCTACTCACACGCAAGTAAACAGGATCCACAATCATCAGTTGAGGATTCCGATTCAACCAGGGACTAAAGTTGCCTCCCCAAAGTTTTTTTGTTATTTAATCTAGACACTAAGCTGAGGAAGACCGACAAAGTTGGACAGAAATCCAGGTAATAATCCTGAGCTTTTCAAGCCAGAGACTTCCATCAACATGTTGTCTTAACACAACGGGCTCCAAGATTCCAGCATGCAACTGTCTTTCCTCATCAGTCTCAATATACAGTAAAGGAAAGAGATGTTTGTATCTCCATGCAGCGTTTGGAACACGTAACCTTACTTCCTGCAACAAAAGCCAGAGCAGCATCAAAACGCTATTTCTTGTGCTAGAGGGAAGAGGAGAGGAAGGACCCCAAAATCAGAGGTGAGCTTGGCCCAAGCTTTGGCATATGCTTGAGATGATAATCTTCAGACTGCAGTGGGATGCAGCAACACAGTTCAATCATCCTCCAAGGGATGTGGTAAAAGCGACAGAAAGCTTGAGCTTATTTGTGATTTTGTTACCTTGTCAACACCAGGTTTAAAATATATATATAAAAAACCAAATCACACTTTGTAACTATTTTGTAGCTCATTAAAAACATTAATCAGTCCTTCATCAGCTATCAACACACAGAATATGACCTGACGTAGGGAAGACATATGGAAAAGCAATGTATAAAGGGCAACTAAACCCATACTTGTTAAAGGCAAGTCAAAGAGCTAGTCAGAAGTAGCAATTCAACAGAGACTCAAAGGCAGCAGCAACCCTTATGCGTATCTTGTAGCACATCTATTTCCAAGAGGAATCTCCACACATAATTCCACACTGTCATGGGGCTGAACCAATCTGTGCATCTCAATCCTACTACTAGGATGGAACAGGTGGGAATCAAAGACAAATTCTCCCTTCTAGGGCAAGAGGGCCGACAAGATTAACATCCCAGCTCTCCGAGAGGTTTCATGCTGCACACTAATTCTCCCTCACCAAACCAAATGAAAGCCAACAAATTAGATCATCGTACTCCTTCTACCACATGAACGGCCTTTGTTTCCTTCAGGCCAATAGCAATCCATCTGCGATTAAGATCCTGACAACTGCTGCTCTGGAACAAAACCACAGCGTCTTTACGCTGGACAAAGGCCACCTCGAGCCTGGTGTTGACTAGCTCCACTCTACTGACAGGAATCTTATCTATGACACTATCATAAATAGTGTTTCAATCTGGTATTTGCCACTGTCCATCACATTTCTTTGGCCAAAGACAGACAGGAATTTGAAGAGTCAAGCAACAGGCACACAGCTCCCTGCCCGTCAGCACGGGGTGCCACATCTGCCTTGTACCTGCGTAACTGCTGCCACGAAGTGGGAACTCCTACCTGTCACAAACACAAAATGCCACCAGCAGCTGGTATAGGGTATTCCAGCGTACCCTATCAACGAGCACAACATCCACAGATAATCAGAGGAGGTCCCATTTCCTATTTGATGATTTTGCTTCGTTAATGAGAGGCCATCACAATTTTCAAAGGCACGCTCAGAACTTCCTTAAAGCACCAACCAGAACAGCACAAACATTTAGCAAAATACAAGTATTGTCCAGGCCACATCAGTAATTTACATTTATCCCGGGAAAACTCAAACCCACTTTTAATGTTTGAAGCTGCTGGAAAACATTTAGAAGCGCCCCAGAACATGGGGATCTACTGAACTTAAATCCAGTTTGACAGAGTGCACAGGAGAAGAAACTGCATGGGGAAAAAAACCCCGTAACATTTGAAGATCTTCACTTAACTGCTTGAATAAGGAGTCACTCATTTGGCAAAGCTTCTCATTTCAAAACCAACCCCCAAACTTCAAAGTGCTGTGGTATTAAATCAAGCAGTTTTTATGATGACCCATTTGTTATTCCTGCTGCCTTCACTCTCCCAAACCAACCCCAAAATCCATTACTGACATCAAGATAACTATCTACATGAGACAGGGGCAAAAATACAAAAGATGGGTAGAAGATGCGTTAACGAGAAGACAGCAGTCCAATCACATGACAGCATCTGCAATAAAGCCCTTAGACCCAAAACTGGCAGCCATAATAGTTTAAGAAACTGGTAAAACAAGAGAACTTCTGCATGGGGGGGTAGGGGGGGGGATTTGAAAAAAAAAGCTACATTCACTTCAAAGCAGCAGCACACTCTGAACCCTTCCTTTGCTTTAGCTTTCCCCCAAGTAAGACCTGAAAATTCCTCCAAGTGACAGAGAACAAGGTAAAGCTAATGTCAGCGCAGAGAGTATCCTACCTCTGAAAAATCTCCTGCAGGGTTTCCCTAGTGAAGGCATTGCTGTCCTGGAAGACATTGTTGAGGGCATGGAGGGCACACAGCTCCCTACGCTGCTTCTCGTGGTAAATATGCAGTGGTGGTGGTAGCTGGGGCGGCTCTGGCGATTCCGTTTTGGTCTTGTCACCTTTCCATGGCATGCAACTCATTTTCTCATAAGGTGGATGGAGAGTAGGTGGTGAGAAACAAAGAAGGCCGAAGTGTCTTCCTCCACAGTCACAACAGCAGCCCACTGCCCCTTTCTTTTGTAGGCTAGCACTGCTTGCAGCTCACAAACCCTCCTCTTGTGCTTCAGTTTATTCAGTAATTGCCTCTGATGGCTGGTTTTAAAAACCACATAAAGATCTGCAACATATTTTTCCTCCCTCCTCCCATACCCCATAAAACGGATTACTTCCCCCCCAGAAGAAAAAAAAAAAATTAAAGGAAAATGTCAAAAGATATTAATCCCCTTAGTCTCAAGGTACCAGCTGGAATTTATCACATCGCTCCTTTTCTTCCATCTCCTTTGGTCTATAGTGCCACTAAAAGGGTACCCAGAGCAGGTAACAAAGAGAGGCCCACCCCCAAAGTACCAAAGTGGAGAAGATGAAGCCAGTTTCTGGTACTGCCTATGGGAGCACAGGGTGGTTAAGGACTTATCAGCTGCATTCCTCCATTCCTTTGGGAGAGGCTGAATCCAGACAAGAAGATGCCAACAGCTCAGGAGAGGAAACCACTTCTTGCTAGGCCACAAAAAAAACCAGTTCCAGGCTCCGGGGAAGGCAATTCCTCACAAGCCGCCCTACGCTCCGACAAAGGGAAGTCTCCATTAGCAATGAACAGAGGCATCACAAAGCCCCTGGGAGCAAGGGGAGGGCAGGCAGCAGGCAGAACCAGCCCCAAGGCCTTCCTCGCACCTTCCCATCCCAACCCTCCCCAACTCCGCGCTCGCACAACCCCCCCCTCCACCGCCTCCCCCCGCGCTCCTCCGGGGCTGCAGCCGCTTCCCACAGCCAAGGCCCAGGCCCAGCCGCCCCCCCCCGGCAGCCCCGTTCCCCACCGCGCTGAGGACAGCACACCCCGCAATCCCTCGTTTAGCAGCTTCCCCACACCTCGGGGCTCGCTGCCGGGCC
>VZTU01003533.1:52950-85213 GCA_013400835.1 Zapornia atra | reverse complement strand
CGGGGCCGGGAAGGAACCGTGCCTGCCTTAAGCGGCGCGCCGGGATCGCTTTACCTCTCCCCCCCGCCATTTGCTGCGTGACCTCAGGCGCGTTCGTTTTCCTAAGCTTCAATTTCCCTTCTCGCACGCTTAATTAACGAGAGCGCCGAGACTACCGCCGCGATAAACGAGCCGGGGCAACTGAAGCGGTTTACCGCCTGCTGAATTAAACATGAACCCCACCCCAGAGCTTCGCTTCACGCCAAGCTGGATGGCGCCCGTGGCGGTTGAAAGGCGGGCGCGAGGCCCGGCGGAGGAACAAAGGCGGACAACTTGCCCGTCGCCTGAGGGGTAAGGGGGGGCGGGGGGTCACCTGCCAGCCCGCGGAACCTGTCAGCAACCGGGCTTTTTCTCCTCCGCCGGCCTGCTCCCCTCACGGTGTGGACGCCGCGGGCTAGCACAGCGAGCAGGTGGGGCGGCGGAGGGGCTTTCTGTCAGGGAATTTCCTGTCAGGCATGAGGAGGCGGCGAGCCCCCTTTACCGGTAAGACCCTTCGCCTCAGCGCAACGCCCGGCTGAAACAGCCGTACCTACCGCTTGAAGGGAGACCTGCTGCTCTTCGTCCCATTGCTTACACAGCTGCCCGTTAAAAATCTCCTCTTTTTCATTGGCTGGCCCAAGAGAATGCCCACCCACAAGGGCGGACTCTGTCCGTCCGTGGCAGCGGCTCAGTCCCACCAGTCTCTCGTGACTTCTTACTTGATTGGCCTTTAGGGTTGTTTGTAACGCGGGCCAGCTCTCCTATTGGGTAGGAAGCGCCGGACACGTCCGACGGCCTCTTGTTGTGAGTGTATATATAGAAAACGAGTCGAGCTGGCACTGGTTCTCCCATTGGCTTCGCGCGCTTGGCGGGGGCGTGGTCCTCCCTCATGAATAGCAATTACACCGCCTGCCGTCGTCATGGCTACAGGCTAATTACCCCCTTCCTCGGCCAGCGATTGGGCGGCACTGCCTTGGCGGGCCGGGGGCGGGGNGAGGGGAGGGGGTGGGGAGGAGGGCCGGGGCAGGGAAGATGGCGGCGGCGGAGCGGAGCCGATCCCCGATGGGGGGCTCCCCGGTACCGGCCTGTATGTTCGCGCCGGAGCCCGGCTCTCCGGGCGGAGGGCCTCGCGTAGCTGCTGCCGCCTGTCCCCTCCGCGCCGCCTTCGACGCCGAGGACGGCGAGGCGCTCAATGGCGAGCCCGAGATCGACCTCACCAGTAAGGTAGGCCCGGCGGGGGGGCGGGCGGTGGCGAGCGCCATCGCCTCGCCGGGCCCCGTGCTGTCCTCTCCCCGCCGGCAACCTTGTCCGTGGGGCCGCCCACTCCCGGCCTGGCCAGAGCGCGGCGGCAAGTCAGCCGGAGCCGGCCCGACAGCCGGGGCCGGTCCTTCCCCTCGCCGTTCCCCTCCCCTCTGGAAGGCGAGGGGCTGGGGCGGGGGGCGGCGCCCTCAGCCAGGGTGGCGGTGTCGGCCCAGGGCTTCCCCGCGGGTTGGAGTTGGGGCTCGGGGAGGTTTCCCTTGCTCCGACATCTGCCGGGCGAGGAGGGCTGCGTGGCAGAGCCCGGCACGGTGGGGAGGCGGCTGGGAGGAGCGCAGGGAAGTTGAGCTCCGAAGAGCCGAGAGCGAGCTGTGCCCTGGCCGGGAAGGGAGGGTGCCGGCTCCTCGTCCGCCCTGCTCCTTCCCTCCTCGGCTCCCCAGGGAAGCACTGGCAGCGGGGTGCTGCATCCGCTCGGGGTGTTGCAGGGTCTGAAGCTGACAGCTGCTTTTGTGTCTCGCTCACGTTTTTCCTCCGTGTGGTTCCCTGTAGTTATCTCTGCTGCCAGTCATACTAGTTCCTGGGGCTTTCTTCACAATCTTAAAAGCAGGTCAGAGCTTGTAACTTTTGAACATAAGGACTGAGTGACAAGGGCGCCTTGCTTTCGTGAACCGGGTTAAGTCAAGGTTTGTTCACCTTGTGCAGTTCCTTTCTAGGATCCAAGTGACAGAACTGTCTGGTAGTCTTGTTTCTGTCTGAATCCGTTCACGCTTCCACCTTGTAGGAAGGTATCTTGTAGTAATACGTGTGTGCCAGAGCCTGACACAGCCTATTACTATTAGCTGCCTTCCCCCAGTCTTCTGTTTTCCCAATTGGCCAATCTCTTTAACTATATGAGTTTTGCTGCCAAGGGTTTGATGTATTGTGATGACATCTCCCAGCCTAAAGTCTCTCAAAAACTCAGTTCAGTCCATTTGTAATTTTGTGATCCAGAAGTCAGCATAGATGGTGATTCCTCCTGGTTTTCTGCCATCCCTCCTCTTCATGCTTCCAGCTGGCGTTGTTCCAAAGCCCTGGATATTTCTTGCCCTCTGTGGAGAAATGGAGAGAGAAGAATTGTGGTGTGTGAATGTAGAAACGTTTGTTTTCAAGGGGATGACCAGATATTTTACGATGTGGTGCTGTGTTAAAGTGAACGTTGTGAAGATGTCTTATAAGAAAGTAAAGGATAGAAATCAAACCTGCGGTATCTATGGAGTCACCTGTTTGTGTCTTAATGAGCTGGACAAGATTTTGATGCAGGATGCCAATATCGATCCGTGCTTTGTCCTGAACATCGCTGATGTAGAAGAGGGCACAGGAGGACACCGAGAGCTGTGTCACTGATTCTTGACAGCTGGGAACCTGACCAAAACTCTGATGAAGAGGGAGTGTTTCTTCTACAATGTCCATTTGTGTTGTCAGCGTGTCTTCCATTCCTAGAAATCTGCAGACGCTATGGAGGTGATAGGTAAGCATTTTTTTTAACCTTTATTACAAGTTATTTTCCACACAGCAGTGTACACCTGCTCTCTTTTCCCTAGACCTTTCATTCACCCCCATCGTGGATGAGAGCTAAGACTATGAGCTCTGCCCCATCTCTCCAAGTTAGTCCTCCGCTGTGTGCTCAAAGCAGCAATCCCATATGGTGAGAATGCAGTAGCTAATCTGCCCCCACCTGCCCCAATCCCCTGATCTTTTCTGTCTTCCCACCTGAATTACTGCCCTCCAATTCCTGCTTAAAATGGTGATTCCCGCTGCAGTCAATTTATTTGCTAGTTGCTGCTTACATCCTGGTCTGACCCACCCACTTGCTGTGTTACGTACTTTTCTCCCAGTCCTCCCCTAGTGTGTTCATTGTAAGGTGTACTCTTTGTAGAGAAGAATGCTTTGGGATTCTGTTGTCAAGTGCCCCTTGTCAGCTGGTCAAGCACACAGTTCCATACCTTGTCAGTCTTCATGGGTGCTTGCTTTTCTTTCAGTGCTAACACGCTGCAGTAGTAATCATCTTTCAGGTCAAAACCATATCACAGCAGGATGATACTTAGATTAGATCTACATGGGCAACAGACCATTAGTAGCACTTAAACGATCTGTGTCCAGAGGAAATAGAAAGCAAAATGCGACATTCCAGAAGGTGCCTTTGCCCTGACTGGCTGGTGGCGGCCCTCCAGCCGCGCAAAATAGCCGGCCGTGTTGCTCTGATAAAGAGCAGCACTGCGTCCCATGTGGTGTTTGGTTTGCCCTTAATCTTTATAGCTTGTCTGCCTCGTGGATATGGGATGCTCCTTATGTAGCACTGTAGCAGTGCTGATTTCACCACAACTTGATCTCACGGGTGTTATGAACTTGCTGTTAATTAATACTAGGGCCTGCTGCTTGCCATGGGGCAGCACAGAACATCCCCCTGGAGCGAGCTCAGACAGCTGCAGCCATTGCCCACCTCCAGTGTATGTTAGTCCCACAGCTGATGAGAGGGAAGGTGGGAAAAGCCGCCTCTCCCCAAAGACTTGGGAAGGGACCTCAGAGATGAGATCTCATACTTGAGAGATGTGTTTCCTTCCGCTGTCGTGAGAATAAAGTGATAACCGGGTGTTACTTTTTTACCCTGTAGGAAATCCCAGGTTGCAAGACTCATGTGGCTCCTGCTGTTTAACTGTGTGATGCCTGGCAAAGTAGAAAGGACAGAAGTGAAAGTTTTTGACTTTGTGAAAACCTCTGAAAAACAAGAACATGTAATGCAAGCATGGAGGGGATTGCCCAAAGGTGAAGAGCAAAACCAGCAGAGAAGCTGAGATGAAGGGCCTCTCTGTGACCAAGGAAATGATGAAGAACAGGTTCCCACTGTCCAGGAAGCTAGTTAAAGAGATCTTCAGAACAGCACGGAAAGTCTTGCAGTGACCTGGGAGCTGCCAAACTGGCTGGGGGCTGCAAGCTGCTGAAGCAGCTGTTGGAAGTACTGGACAGTGTTGGGAAGGTGTGATCTGTGAGAGCTGCTACTTGTTCCACACGTCCTTCTCTTGACGTCCCACTATATTGCATCAGCTGTGAGCTTCATCAGCCCCAGGGTAGGCTTTGGAGGCAGTCTACCACTGGAACACCCTTCTGCAGCACCTTTGCATGACAGGGAAATATGCAGGGTGGGAGAACAGTGTTTTGAGCTGATGTGCGTGGGTACTGCAGTGCTTGAACCCCCAGCCCTTCTGCGTGGCACCATGTTGAAAGGCTGCAGCAGCTGTTCAGCTGAAATGTCCCCTGGTACTTGAGACAGCACCCTGCCCACTCACGATGCTGAAGCTCTTGAACTCTTTGAACAATGAAGCTGGTGGTGAGGCTTGAAGAAACCAAAGTTAGCACGCTGCTACACTGGTGGCCTCTGCTATTTTATTGATCTTTATGAGCATAACAGTGTCTTTAGGAGATCTTCCTGAGTGTGCTGGGGCACTAGCCTAAACAGTGACCCTGTCTGCTGTGCTTCCAGGAATTCCTGAAAGTGCTCACTGGGCAAAACAAGCCCTAAACATCAGTGCACAGTTTTCCATTCCTGTCATAGTTGAGCCTCTCAGCAGTTGCTGGTTTCCCTCTCATTACATTTACATCCACTGGTCTCCTTTAAGAAGAAAACGAAACCAAAATAATGACTAGTAAAACCAAAACTTAACCCTTTATAGCACAGAGCAGAAAGACTGTGTGGCCTTCCAGATCAGAATGCTTTGCTGCCCTTTGCAGACTGTGTCAGGTAGTTCAGAGCCTTAGGTAAGGCATGCATCTGAAGTAGGCCCAGGAAGGTGATTTTCTCTCTTGTAGCTGTCTGGCCCTTGCAGACACAGACGTGCTGTGCGTGACCTTAGCGTTTGAGGACAGCTTTGGCTGCCAAAACCTTCTAACCAGCACTTCCTGTCTGTGCTTCGTATTTCCAGATGCACGCATCGCTGCAGTTTTGAAAGCTGCTTAAGCATTAGTTGTGAGCTTTTCGGTTCCTTTGCACCCTGGGTTTCTCATCAAGGTTTTCATCACATATGCAGCAGTAGCAGTAGTAGTTGGTAAAGGTAATTCCTCCTCAAGTGCATGTTTTGTAGCCATGCTAGCAGGTCAGGCCCTGTTAATGGAGTGTCGAGCAGGCTTGGAGATGTAACCACTGTGAACGGCCGTAAACCGAATGTTTTAGGCAAAATCTAGCACAGATTTCAAACTGGCCTTAGTGCATCCCTATGCACTAAGGGGCAGTACATCTGTCTGGGTGTGATTCTGGACCCTGTATGTAAGGACAGCTAGTGGGAGTATGGATTTCACCGAGTCTTGTACTGTGGCACTGGCATGCCTACCTCCAGGGCTATCAGTAGGTGAGAGCCTTTACAACTCTTACATAGAAGTGAGTTTTTAACAGCAATGTGTATCTCATCAGCTCTCCAGCTGCTGTGCCAGGATGCTCAGCCGCCAACAGATGTGTAATCATGGAGGCAGAGAGCAGGTAGCTGTTCGGTTCTGAATGGGTGATGAAGGTCTCTTTGGTTTGTCACTGCTGTGCCACCATGGTGACCGCTCTGTGCCAGTGTCTTCAGCTGCACTGTGTGTGTGACACGGGTTTTTGCCAGAAATGGCCCTATGCTGTAGCCACAGCCACACGCGCACTGGCTCTACGAAAAGTCAAGCACAGTCTTCTTGCCCTCATTTTCTGCTTTGTTTCTGTCTACGTTTTCCTTCCTTTGATGCCTCTGCAGGGAAAGGCGAAGGAAATTGTGGTTGTTGCAGTAACTGCAGTCAGAGCTTGTTGGTAACACAGCTGCCAGCTTGCAGAACTTCACTGGTGAAATGTCCACATGCGCTCACAGAAACTGCTCTGCATGTCTGCTGCTCAAGTCCCTCAGGTTTTGTTAGGAGTTTGAAAATAATGCTTGCTTGTGTTGTCTCTGCCCCCCTCAGAAAACAAAAGGGGAGATCAAGTACGCAAAAGGCTTAGGAGGTGCTCTAAGTTTTGATGCCTAGGCGTGTGCTGCAGGGAAGCCTGGCTGGCTCCTGCTGGCTGTCCCGTCGTGCTTTGGAGGAGCGGCAGCACTCTGTGCAGCAGAGACTGTGGAGTACCAGATAAGGAATTTCTTTGGAGAAAATACCTCCTCCTCTTTCTGTTTTCCTTGCATGGAAACGTGTATTACAGAGAAGTAGAAGTGGAGTGTTTGCTTCAATGTGGCTTTTAAACATTGGTTACTTCAAAATAAGATGGTTGGTATTCTTTTTGGCTTTGGAGTATATCTTCCAACATAAATACTCTGAGCTCAGAAAAATAACATGCAGTGTCACAAGAAAATTGCTGTCAGTGAAGCTGGTTTAGAAAAACCAACAACCCCAAACCCCAAAACTAAACCACTAGAAAGCGGTCCTTGAAAAGAGCCCTTCTCTTCCAATAAAGCACATGGACTGATTTTCCTTATAAGTGAAGCTGTTTTTGAAACTGCTTGCTTGACGTCTGCAAATGGACATTTAATCTGTTTTCCAGCTGGTGATGGTGAGTCCAACTTCAGAGCAGTATGACAGTTTGCTCCGGCAGATGTCAGAGAGAATTGATGAGGGATGTGGGGAGACCATCTATGTCATTGGTCAAGGATCAGGTGAGTAGAGCTTCATCAGGAAAACAACAAACAACACTGAAATCATAAGAAAAACCTAGTTCATCTAACTGGGCTGCCACTGCCAAGTTACTTGCTCCTCCAGAGTAACTTGGAAACCTCCATAAAGTATAGCAGAACATGCGGGACAGGTTATTGTATTAAAATAAAACTGCCTCGTGTAGTGGGGCTGAACATATTTTTTGTATAAAATCATTCAGGTTCTTTTTGGAAATAAGGCTTCAGATGGCTGGTCATACCAGGAAAAGACAAAGGATCTGAAATGAATAGTAACAGTTTTGGTAGAGATGTCCTCAGCGTCTGATGGAGGTCTTGTTCTGTCTGGTTCTGTTCACTTCTCCATTGTAAATAACAATATTTTAATAATGTTTTGAAGATACTTGAGATAGGGGAAGTATACAGTATACACGGCTGACTTTCTTTGATAGTGGGTGTCTGGGAGAGAAAGGTTTTCCTTGTCTCAGCCTGAAGCCTTTATTGTCACATTAACTCGGGTGTGACTGCAGTTCTTTGTTTGCCTTTGCAGTTTTTAGCAGTTAGCATGGGTTACCTCTGTTCTTTTCCACAATTTGAACATTTGCATCTGACGCTGGTAAAATAATACTGAACGTGGCCTTGCTTTGAAATTGGAATTAATTTTTTCAGATATGAAAAAAGTTGTCTATGGCTATCGTAGGGCTAAAGGCAGATTTCAAATGTAGTAGAGATCTGCTGGCTAGTAAGTTGTTACAGCCAGGTGTTCTGCTAGTTACTGCATTTGAGGAAGAATAGGAAACTCGTGTTGTCAGGATCAGATTTGGCTGAGGTAATGGGGGGTAGGGAGTTCTGTTACCTCAGAGCTGGGTGCTTTTTGGGCTTTCTTGGTAAAGCAGCTGACAGAAGTCAGGATTAAATGACCACTTGTCATGCAGCTGGTGTCACAGGGATAGTGCTCTTCCAGGTGAGTTTCCCATGTGTAGTGTGAATCCTTGGTGTTTGGGATAACCACATCTGCAGGGGACATTAACTAGTCAGGCTTCTAAGATACCTTGTGAGGGTGTTAACTGGTTGTTGTTACAATGGTGTACTTAGAAGTAGGCATTCATCTCTTAAAATATGAGCTAAAGGTTCTTTGTTTTGGACGACTGTGTAGTCGAGGGAGATGGGGATCTTTTCTGTAAATCTGAGGCAAGAGCCAACTGAAAATAAATCTGGATCATCCTGCCACCATCCTTCATTCGCTTTGAGTGTCTATCATTTTGATCATCATGGATACCCAGCTCAGATGACTCAGAGCAAGTGAAGACTGCCAGGTGGCTCACGGCTTCAGTAGTCACCCTTCCCTTTCTCCCTTGGCTCTTATCCTTTCTCCTACTTCTCATTCCCCCTTCTATGCCCCAGGACCCAGACGTGGTGCTTTCTGTTTTCCCCACCATCTCAACAGCTTCTCAGCCAGCTTAGGTTGGAAATCACTCAGCAACTCTACTTGTTGTAGAGCTGTGCAGTAGTTAAAATGCTGATTAGTCCATGCAAACTGTAGTTACTGCTCACCAGCTGATGAGTCAGCTATGCATATGAACGCGCACGCAGCCATAGCTTTGGTCATCCCAGTGCTATTTGGCTCTCCACCTTTGTTTGTTGTCTTTCTTTTTTTATCCACAGAGGAGATTCTGGCTTGAAATCTATGGGGCTTCTCAGCCCCTGCGTAGGGAGAGAAGCTGAGAGCTGTCGTGGCCTTTAAATTGTCTAGATCGTCACCACTGACTTGCTCTGACTGTCAGCTCTTTGCTTGGGTGGGCTGCTCAGAGGGAGAAGTGCCTTCTTGGGTTTTTTCTGGCCTTGTGTGCCGTCAGCATTTCTTCCAAGTGCCAGGACAAAGGCAGTGAGACATGCCAAAAACATTGTTTTAACTGGAGTATGTGGGGGCTAAAGAAACTGCTGCACAGGCCGGACTCACATAAAGTGTGCACTTGGGATGTGGTTTTATAAAACAAGCTGACTGTTTAAATTGGTCACACATTCACTGGTTAATTGTGGTGATATTTTAGTCAGAGCTTTTGTTCTGTTAATGCTTTTCCCTTTACTGCGGTACGAGAGGAGACGCTTTCTCTGACTGAAGGGAATTGCACATGAGGTACCTGCAGCATATGAAGTCAGGGCAGTAGACAAAAATGTGTCTGTCTTGCTGATCTCCAAGTATTTGCTTGTAGAAATTGTGCAGAAGACTCCTCTAGATGAAACGTGGTGCTTTTCTAGTCTCTTTTAAGAATTGGAGTGAAAAACATCCTTTTTTACTTTGGACAAAGGGTGCTTGTTCTGTTTAACATGTCCACATATAAATCCCCATCGATGGGAAAGTCCTGGGCAGAATGGTGTTGCTGCTGGCTGTTGCAAAGTGGTGCTCACTGACTATCCTTTGTCTCCTCAACATCGCACTAGATGGGACTGAATACGGTCTGAGCGAGGCCGACATGGAAGCGTCCTATGCCACGTTGAAGAGCATGGCTGAGCAGATCGAGGCAGACGTGATCCTCCTGCGGGAGCACCAGGAGGCCGGGGGCAAGGTGCGCGACTACCTTGTTCGGAAACGTGTGGGTGACAACGACTTCCTGGAGGTCAGGTGAGGAGCCGGGTGGAGACAGGGTTAGTCAGCAGCCCAGCTGCATTCTTACCTTGTGAACAGTCCCTGATGCTGAGCCAGCAACGCTGATTGGAGTCTGGGTGTTGTAGCTACCCAACAAAGGGAATTGAGCTTGACTGCTCCTTGCTAATTAAATCATCTTGTTGTTGTTGTTGCCGCCGTCTCCTTTGTGAACAAACTGTGGAGATGTGTCCGTGTTTAGCTGAGGGCTGTTGCTGTCTGGGTGACAGCTTCACAATCTGGGGATCTTTTGGGGGTTGGAATCTCAGTAGAAGGGAGTCACATGTGCCCGTGTGTCTGTGTGTGTGCAGAAGTGCATGCTGCTGGAACACAGTGCTTTTGACTAAGGGCTCAATTCTATTCCAAGACTGTGATGATCCAAGTCACCTTTTAATGGACGTGTAATAGCTTGCGTAACGTGACTTGAGAGTCTGCCCAGACATGGATGGAATGGATTTCCGATGTTTGCCAACAGCCACAACAGCCACCTTTATCAGAGACAACTAAAGAGATTGCTGCAGGAGAGGGTTTTCCCCTAAAACATTTTGGTGTTGTTTGGGCTTTCCCTTTTCAGGGAACAGCAGTTTAGATTTCTGTGCTTTCCCTAGCACCTGGTGCTATTGCAGCATGAGGAATATGAGAAAGGCAGAAGTCTTCTAGACCAAGTTGGGATTTAGTCTTTCCTTTGAATTGCTGCAGTGTAGATGTTGGATTGCAGAGACCAGGATTTGGAAGAGAGGTACTGTATATGACATCAAGCAGCAGTGGGTTCAGCTGACTTATGTTCTGGACACCAGTGGCATGTTTCCACAGTTTTCCGCATCCCACTCCCCAAGCCTGGGACCTCTGCTGTTAACTAGTAACTGTGGAGGAATCTCTGCTCTGCCTGTGAAAGTCTAACATTTTTGAATCTCTGATTGAAGGTTAGGCAGAAAAAGCTAGTTATTTGCTATAACAGGGGTGCTCAGGGGTTTTTTGATTGCTTGTTTGTTTCTTTGTGTATCACATTTTACCAGGCTTCTGTTTCCTTTCCCCTCCAGGGTAGCAGTGGTTGGCAATGTGGACGCAGGAAAGAGCACGTTGCTGGGTGTCTTGACACATGGCGAACTAGACAACGGCCGAGGCTTCGCTCGGCAAAAGCTCTTCCGCCATAAACATGAGATTGAGTCAGGCCGCACCAGCAGCGTGGGCAATGACATTCTGGGCTTCGACAGTGAGGGCAACGTGGTGAACAAGCCCGACAGCCACGGTGGCAGCTTGGAATGGACAAAGATCTGTGAGAAATCCACCAAGGTCATTACTTTCATTGACCTGGCTGGTCATGAAAAGTACCTGAAGACCACCGTCTTTGGCATGACCGGCCATTTACCCGACTTCTGCATGCTTATGGTAGGTGGCAAGAGAGATGTATGGTACCAGCAGGAGCAGGGCTGATTGCAGCATTCACAGCCTCAACTTGTTCCCTATTGCGAAGTCCCTGTGGGGTTGCAGAGGGAGGCTGCATCTCCCAGAGGTGGAGAGCAGAAGCCACGGTGGGCATTTCGGAGGCAAGTGCCTGGGGACTGTCAGTCACAGACAGGCTCAAGGTGTGTGATTCTCAAAAATGGGAAGATTCATAAGTTGTAGAAAACCATGAGGAGAAACAAGTCTTTAGCCAGTGTCCAGCAGCATTTGAAATGAGCTGGGTCTGCTCCAACAGGCCCAAGGATGCATCCACAACCTATTCACAGCCTACTGCATGACTGGCACAAGAGCTCTGTAACCCAGCTCACCGCAGGAGGAACATTGACAACCCTGTATCTTGTATCCCTCATATAGGTTGGCAGTAACGCTGGGATTGTTGGAATGACCAAGGAGCACTTGGGCCTGGCACTTGCACTTAACGTTCCTGTCTTTGTTGTGGTGACCAAGATTGACATGTGCCCTGCCAACATCCTGCAAGGTGAGTCCTACAAGCTCTTTCCAGGGCTGTTTCTTACCTCCGTGTGTGCTATTGTCCTCTGCTTGGGTTGAGGAATTACTGCTGGAGTAAAGCTGCATTATCTGGTTTTGACTGCATCTTCAACATCTTCCAGAAGTCTGTCCTGTTCTCTTGCCCACTTTGGTGGCCGTTCACTCCTAGACACTGTCTCAAAATTACCCAAGTTGGGGGACTCAGCTGGGCAGCCCCAGAGTGTTGCCTACAGGGTTTTGCTTAATTGAACTCTAAGGGGAGAAGCAAACCTTTGGGGTTGTGGCTTTGCTTTCACTCTGGGGGTTTAAACCTGGAAGTTCTCTTGAAAGCCACTTTCCTCTTAGCCCACAGTTTGTGATCTTAAGCTGCAATCAAAGTTGTTCTCCGGCTGGCGTTAGGTGAAGGGGCAGCTGCTTGTTACATCCTGCTCACCTGGGTGCTGCTCAGACAACCGTCTGTCCCAGCGGCTGGGATAGCTGCAGCAGCTCCTTCCTCTGTCTGAACAACCAACGAGCGCTTCATGCATCATGGTTCAGAGCAGCTGCATATGTGGGCTGCTGGACTAGACACAAGCAGGGGCGGCAGCGAGCAGCAGGAGCAAGTGACTTTTTTGCTCAGCAGCAGTTAAAGCAGCACCACTAACCCCAGCAGTGTCCCTTTAACCTGTGCTTGACATTTTCTCAAGCTCTGACCAGCTCTCACCTTTAAAAGCCTTTTGATGCGTTTCTCACACCTTCAGGAACACACTGTGGCTAATTGGAGCAATGATTATTTGTTTTGATAATCAGTCCTGAGAATCAGGAATGCGGATGCTCCCAGTGCTGTCTGTGGTTAGTTCATTATTGTCAGAAACCTAAATGTGTTTTGGGTAAACAGACGTCTGTGCTCAGAAGACAATCTCAATGTCTCTATATTAGATGTTTGGCAATGTAAGACCTGACCATAAGATAATCACTGGGAAGGAAGGAAGGAAGGAAGGAAAATGTTTGGCTCGGGGTGAGGAGAGAAGAGATGCTCTTGGGAGAAGCCAGTCCTGTGTCATGTTCTGTTTAAATTAAATAGACACAAGATTTGGCTCAAGTGTATCTGTGAAGAGCAGATGGCATGATTAGATGTTAGTGTTTCTGTATCCAAAACATTACTTTCCCATAGGCAATCATTTGTTCACAAAACCCTTCTAATTGGATGACAGTTGCAGGATAGAAGTTATTTGCTCTACTAGCCTTTTTTTTAAATTCCCTTAATTTATCATAAGGCACCTTGCAGGAGGCTGATGCTGGTGCATCAGATAATGCACCCACTGGCTGATACATACAAGACTTAGAAAACGTAGAAGAAGCAAAAGGTCAAAGTTGTGAGCCATGAGATTTGTCCTAAAATACTTATTTTTGGATCTGGTCCACCTAGACTGTCCTAGTCTGGTGATCCTTATCTCTTTCATGCTTCTCTAACTTTGGAGGGCAGGTTAATTGCCAAGGAGAGCGTGTCAAGTTTTGTTTGATCAAAATTGATTTGTCAGTTCACATATTCTCCAATATTTCAATTCCCAAGTACTTCTGGTTTTCATTTAATTCAGTATGAAAAATCCTTTAAAGGAAGCAGAACACCTTGTACCTGCTTAAATCTACTTTGTAGCTATAAAGGCTCAACTTTGCAGCATTGCACTTGCAGATGCAAACATGTGTGTTCATACACAATGTCGCTTGGCAGCAGGCTAGCTGGCATGAAATGGAAGATGGAAAATGGCTCCTAAGTCCCACCTGGGTTGCAGCAAACTCGGTCTCACTCACGCACCTTTAGCCATCTTCTCCTGTCTATCTGTGGCAAGAGCACCAGTCTCCCTTCGGGGAGAGACCCCACAAAAGCGATTTGTAAAGGCGGGAGATGCTGCCCTAACAATATTCATTTCACCCTTTAAGAAACCCTGAAGCTGTTACAGCGACTGCTGAAGTCTCCAGGGTGCAGGAAGATTCCCGTGCTGGTTCAGAGCAAGGATGATGTCATTGTAACAGCCTCCAACTTCAGCTCAGAGAGGTAACGGGAGTAGAGGAGAGTCGTTTCTCTTTCGGTCCTATTTGGAGACTGGGTGAGAAGATTCAGAAAGAGAGTCCCATTGTCTAGATGTGTGAAGGTTGCATCTGCCATGTGGTGTGTTGATTCCATAAGAATGTGTTGATTCTGAGATTGACTTGCTTGTGTTCCCCTCTCTGAGACAGAAATGAGAGGCTGCTTCTGGGCAGTCTGCAGGAGATAGCAGGGTGTTTGCCTTCCTTCAGGCCTGGAACCTTACACCTATTCCCAAATGTCACTAGAAGGCAGAGGCGATGTTGCAGGCTTTCAAACATGGGGTGCTGTGCATCTGACTGTTTGCCAGGCTCTCCCTTCCTACCACTGTGTATTCAATTCAGTCCCAAGATTTTGGATGTCTCCCTACACGTGGAATTCCAGGCAGGGAGATCAACTAACTCCTTTTTCATCTATATTCCTTCACAGGATGTGCCCGATTTTCCAGATTTCAAATGTCACTGGGGAGAACCTAGATTTGCTGAAGATGTTTCTTAATCTCTTGTCTCCACGGACCAGTTACAGGGAAGAGGAGCCAGCAGAATTCCAGATAGATGATACTTACTCTGTCCCGGTAAGGGGCCTGGTATTTGGAAGAATGTTTTGCTCCCTTTTTCAAGTTAAAGAAGACATCTTCCCTACAAGAGGGGAGTTCTGGAGCTCTTCTGCTCATGTGCTCAAGTAACCCCAGTTACTGTCTTTTGTTTTTTGGTGTAGGGCGTAGGAACAGTTGTGTCTGGGACAACACTGAGGGGCCTGATCAAGCTAAATGACACACTGCTGCTGGGGCCTGATCCCCTTGGCAACTTCCTACCTATTGCTGTCAAGTCTATCCACCGCAAGAGAATGCCCGTCAAAGAAGTGCGGGGAGGCCAGACTGCCTCCTTTGCTTTGAAAAAGGTGAGGTGTTTCCTCTAGGTTTCCAGAACAGGAACCACCCTGGTAATTTTAGAGTGCTCTTGGAGTTCAGCTGGAGTCAGACTGCTTCTGCAACCCTCAGCTGCTTCATCTCACAGCACCTTAAAATGCTATAGAATCTCTGTGGGTCCTACGCTGCTCCACCTGGCAGAAATACTGCTGGAGATACGTAACAGAAGCAGAGGCATTGCAAGAAAAGTCTTCTCTTGTGCTGCAGCTGCATTAGTGGCCTAGGCAGGGTTTTTACACTCTTCTTCTCAACTTGTAGGACCAGCTGCGTGGTTTAAAAGTTAGCAAAATTTTATACAAGTCCTCTAGTGAAAGGTTCTTGTCAATAGAAGCTGCACTGATTTTAAGGGGATACAGTTTAAGCTATACCAGACTTAATGTGTTCAGCCTTAAACAGGCATCGTGCTTTTGGAGAGACCCTCTGCTCAGGTAATGTGCAACCAGGATGTAAGTTTTCCTTTCAAAGGATCAGTGAGTTAAAACTTCTGTGTCCATGCCCAGCATTCCCAGCGTGCTAACTAAAGCTTCCTTAGAAACTTCAGTTGAACTTGCTTTTTGCAGCCTTTGCGTGATATCACTGCATATTGCTAAACAGCTCTGGCTTTGCCTTTTGGTGAGCATGAGCTGGTATCTGTGAAATCCCTGGAAATTCTGGATGAAGTCAGGCAGAGAAGCAAACTACTTTCCAGGAGAATCACGCCAAGGTTTTTTTGTGTCTCTGCTTTTCAGATCAAGCGTTCTTCCATCCGGAAGGGCATGGTAATGGTGTCACCCCGTCTGAATCCACAAGCATCATGGGAGTTTGAAGCAGAGATTCTGGTGCTGCATCACCCCACCACCATCAGCCCACGATACCAGGCCATGGGTACGTGTGTCGGTGTTGTATCATCTTTGTTTCCCAGTGGTACAGCTTGTATCCACTCTAGCCTGAGATCGTTTTTCCCCCAATGGATCTGTTGGCCTTGGGTATAAGCCGTAGTTGCTGCTTTGACCTTTCCCAGTGATACATTAGAGAGTGGGGAAGGAGCTGACAGAGGAGGGTAGCAAAGGCTGTAGGAGATGTGTGGCTCCAGGTGTACTTGAAACATGCCTGAGCCAGATCTCCATGGTGCAGAGATTCTTCAGCATCAAATGCTGACCAAGAGACTCCGTTTGGGTCCCGTGCTCTGGCCTGCCCGCTTGGTGTGTAGGGCTCTGCTGAGGATGCCTCCGGAAAGTCTCCACTCGTGGGGAGCTGTCCTAGCTATACCTGCTTCCTTTCTGAGGCCTGAACGAAGGCAGCAGTGAGACCCCTGTGGCCTTTGCTACATGACAGATTTTTACTTTCCAGTCTCGGTGCTGTTGGCTGTAGGGTAGCAGGAGCTGTCTTAGATAGTGGCAGGACAAGGGGGAATGGATTAAAGCTAAAGGAGGGAAGGTTTAGATTAGATATTAGGGGGAAGTTTTTTTACAGAAAGAGTGGTGAGGTGCTAGAACAGGCTGCCCAGAGAAGTAGTGGATGCCCCGTCCCTGGAAGTGTTCAAGGCCAGATTGGATGGGGCCCTGGACAACCTTGTGTAGATCCAGGCCTGGAGGTTGGTGGCCCTGCTTGTGGCAGGGGGGTTGGAGCTCTATGATCCTTGGGGTCCCTTCCAACCCAGACCATTCTATGATTCTATGTCTGCCTGAAGCTTACTCTACCAATGGCACCGGCTGTTGAAAGCCTTTGTACGTTACATTCGCAGTGCATTGTGGCAGCATCCGTCAGACGGCCACGATTCTCAGCATGGACAAGGACTGCCTGCGGACAGGCGACAAGGCCACGGTGCACTTCCGCTTCATTAAAACCCCGGAGTATTTGCATATAGACCAGCGTCTGGTCTTCCGTGAAGGCCGCACCAAAGCTGTGGGTACCATCACTAAGGTAAAGGCTGAAGAGTCCAACTTTATTTTTTTCCCCCCTGTTAGCTACTTTGGGTGCTGAGAAGCCAGCAGGACAATCCAGGTAGCTCTGGAAAACTGAGGGAAGAGGCCGCCCTTCGATCACAAACGTTAGCCCTGATGTGGGCTGCACTTGAGCGATGTGCTTTGTCGTGTGCTGGGCCTTAGCTGCTGTGAAAGAGGCCTAGAGCTCTTTGAAGAGCTGCTGCTGCTTGCTTTCCCCGATGGCTGTTGGTGCCAGTTCTCTTGAAGCTTTTTGTTAAAAAGCAACTCTGAACCTTGCCATATAGGCCTGGCTATTTGAGTGCTGATTTTGGTCTCTCCCTCTGCCATTTGCAGTTACTCCAGACCACCAATAACTCCCCAATGAACTCCAAGCCACAGCAGATCAAGATGCAGTCGACCAAGAAGGGAGCTGTTACGAAACGAGAGGATGGCGCTCCCCCAGCTGGGGTGGTGGCTGGAGGCCCACCAGCTGGGGACGAAGCCCCCTCAACAGCTGCAGCGCCACTGACACCTACTGCCCTGCAACCATTGGTAAGTGAGGAAGATAATCACGTCTGTCCTAGCTGTTTGCATCCTGGTTTCATCTGTTCAAGGAAGGGTGCTCTGAAGCACAAACATTATCCCCTCCTACTCTTGAACTCGCCTTGGGACTCAGTGTTCAGCAGAAACAAATAGAAAGAGTCTCACAGCAGAAATCAGAATTCCCTGATGACTGAATGTTTCCTCTTGGCTGACCTTTCAGTAGCTGACAGTTTAGGGTTCTGGGACACATTGGGTTGCGCTTCAGGAAGTGTCTAGTGTAATCTCCTGCTCTAAGTAGCATTTGCTGAGAGATGACACCAGGTTGCTCAGGATTTTATCCGGTCATGTCTTGAAAACCAAGGAGGAGGAAGGCTGCACAACCTCCCTTGGCAACCTCTTTCGCTACTTGAAGATGCTTATGCTGAAGAAATGTCTCCATATATCTGGTAGCTGAACTAGCAAAGGGTCTAATGAGTCTCTGTGCTCTGAGAGGTAGAACATACCTACATTAGAGAAATTACAACCTAAGTTGTAGGTCTGCCAAGGTGGGTAGATGGAGATGTCCAAAGAGGAGGAAAGGCTTATCTCTTTCAGGAGACATCTATCCCAGTTGTTTTGTTGGTTAGGATCTCTCAGCTCAGCTTGTCCAAGAAGGACACCTAGCCTTCCTGCTCTGAAAGGGACAGAAACCATTAATAACTGCAGGCTTTGGGAGCTGTTTATCAGCTTTATTACATGGGTCTGCGTACTTATCTAGTAAGTGACAGGTTCAGGAACTGACTCTGTCATGAGACCTGGTCAGTGTTCCCCATTTTAATTTTATCTGTTGCAATTTTCCTTGGTCAAAACTCTCCCTCAAGCCAGGCTGGCTGCTGAAAGGAGGTCCCTCTGGCAGGGGTTCTCTCCCTTTGCATATGCCTGTGGCTTCTTACTGATTCCCCATGTCTTCCTCATCTTGTTGTAGCATCACTGTGGTTGTAAGTAGTGCTCCTAGCTTGCTCTTTGTTTCGACCCTCCCCCTGAGAGTGTGTTGCTTTTGTTCTTGCTTACCTCTGCCTCTCTCTCCTTGCTGCTTCCCTCTCAGCCTGCGCTGGATGAAGAACCCCACATCCGTGAGGGCAATAAGGTATTTGGCTGCTTTAAAATAGAACGGTGGGCTTGCTGGCCTGAGGCTGGGAACAGAGTCAGGCTTGCAAGAGAGCCCCACGGAGGGGCAGGGGGTTCTCCTTCCATTCTGCACAAAGCCATGGGAGCCTGACGCCTCAGTTCCCCGTGTGCCAAGCCCCGTGGCACCTGCTGATGCTCAGGAGAACGCAGCGCTCGGCAAATCAGGTCCTCCCCACCTCGAAGGGCTGAACTTCATGGTGTATCTCTGTCCCTCTTCCTTCGTGGTGTGTCTGTCCGCCTTATCTCCTTCCTGCAGTGGGAGGAAGTTATCAGTCACAGCTGCTCTCCCACTGTTGGGACGTGCGTGTGATCCATCTGAGCGCCCTCTGAGCTGATGTTCTGATTGAGAGGTCACTAAAGCGAATCTTCTTGTTTTACAGTCAAAAGTTGGAGGAGGAGGCCGGCGACGTGGGGGTCAGCGCCATAAAGTGAAGTCTCAGGGAGCCTGTGTGACTCCTGCCAGTGGCTGCTGAATTTCTTATGCCTCCTCCCTGTGAGGAAATCCTCCCCTTCCCTTCATTTCTTATCCAAAAGATCCAGAGCAGCTTAAACCAAAACCCATCCCAGCTGATTGGCTGCAGAAGAATCGTCCCTCCTCCCTGAAGGAAGCGATTGAGAGGAGCATAATTTATAAGCTAATGAAGGTGATGAGACACACAGAACTGAGTAACTGACACCTTCCTCTCCCCCGTTGACACATTTTTGTACATCATGGGCTTAGTTTTTATTCTTATTAGTTTTTATTATATTTTGTGTGCATGAAGATGAGAGTCTGGATAGAACTGCCAAGAGCCAGTTAGCTGCCTCCCTCCTCCCTCACCCCATTCTGTCCACTGGACTTGCTGCTCTCCTCTCACAGATCCAGGGGTTGTCAAGCGCCTGAAATTTCAGACTTGCAAAGGTTAAAACACATTGCTTAGGATGGCTCCATAGGGCATTTGTGCCTCACCACTCTGGCCCCGTACCAGATAAGTTTCTGGACTCTCTCCATCTCAAACTATCTCTAAGTGGGTTTAATTTAATGTTGTAGCGACTGAAGTTTGAAGGAGATGGTCAGAAGGTTTGTTAGTTGGGAGACCTAAGAGGTAAATGAATCAGGGATCAGGTTTTGGTGCTAAGTTGAGGAATCCTATACTAAATATTCTGGTCAAATACATTGACAGCACTTAAGATTTGAATTAGAGATGGGATTAAATGGGCAATCACTTGCCCATCCTGTTCCCCTTCCCATCGTGCTGCTTTTCCTGTTGTGTGTTCATCGGAGCGAGTCTAAGCGGCCTCTCGAGGCTGTGGCAGCTCAGCTGGCAGTATTATAGCAGGGCAGCACTCACGTTGTCCCTTGAGCCAGGGAAACCTGCCTCACCTCCATGGACAGAGAACACATAATACACCTTTGGAGCAGAGGCACCAGGCAAACAGTGACCTCCCCTTGATGTTGTTTACCTCCAAGATTTCCCAAATTGTTTCTGGAACTCGGTGGCTGAGTTGCACAGTGGCAGAGGTAGGATTTGATTTCTCTCCTCTTGGCCAAAGAGGGCAATGATGGAGTGGTACCAAACTTACAGAAGTGCTTTCAGATTTGGAAGTAATTTTTCTGACTTTTTTAAGGTTGTGGGGGTTTTGTAATGACTAATTCTGGCTTCTCCAGGAGGGTCCTGCAAGGACAGTCTGTGAACTAACTTTATTGTTACCATGTTTTTTTAACCCTGGGTTGTTCAAGTGATCGATTCCCTACTTATTTTGATCTCTCTTCTAACCCTGCCTTGGTTCCAGTGAGGACAAGAGTTACTCTCTACGGGCTTGTGGCGACCTGTGGGAGCGTGCCAGCATTTTGGGGGAGGAGGTGGCATCCTCAGCAAATCGTTGTTCTCCCTAGCAGGTGTGGTCAGCCTCGGTTTCTTTGAGGGCTTCCTCCTCCAATGAAGGACTTTCATTGTAACTAGATGGAAACTGGGAAGCTTCTATCCCTCCTCAGCAGGTTGTTCCTGTTTCTCACTCTGTGGAGTTCATTCCTGTTCACCTTGTGAGGGGAGGTAGTCTTTTGGGGAAGGAAGAGAGGCTTTTGGGCAGGCTTGGGATGGGAAGAGTGTGTCTCCTGCTGCCAGCACCAGCACTCCAAGAGCATTAAGCAGCGTGGGAGAGGTGAGGAACGTGGTTTGGAGACGAAGATACTTCGTCTTAGAGACTGCAGGGGCCTGAGCACAGGTGGAAGCGGGGAGGGCAGACAGTCTTTTCCAAGCTATGTGCCTAAATACCAGCACTCTCCTGGCGAGGGAGGAACTATAGGTGGCTACAACACTAATAGCACCCGCATTGTGAGGGGTGTGAAGTGTGGCTAAGCAGGACACCAGGGCCTGGGTCGTTGGTCTTTGGCCCTGTAGCAGCATCGAACTGCATCTGGTTTCGCTGCCCTCCGCTTCCCAGGGGAGCGGGGAGCTCCAGGCAGTTTTTCTCCATTCCTTGTGCTCCCAATGAAGGAGACTGCCGAGACTGGAAGAGGGTTTATGTCAGTTTTGTGCAAAGGAGGTGGTGTGATCTCTCTGACCAGCATTCAAAGATCACGCGGGCTGCTGTGATCTATAAAATAAATTTTAAAAAAAGTTTGTTCCAAGTTAAAGTGTGTCCTGTTGCTTTTTGTCCCTCCAGAGAACCAGCGGTTGCTGCTTTAACACTGAAAGCCAGACCAAGGGGCTTTGCTTGTCCTCATGCCCCTGGGCTGGCTCCTAGAGGAGGCTGCGTGTGTAGCAAGGGCCAGGGAGGCCATGCTATGCTATGCCCAGGGAAGCTGCCGCTGAGCCTCTGCACAGCCCTGACAGCTTTTACCCTGCCTAAGATCTAGTGCTTTTCAGTGGCAGCATGGTGCAATGAGAGCGTGTGCACAGTGTGAGCTGCACTGTGGGAGGGTGTGAGGAGCTGCTGCAGCAAAGCCATTGGGTCCCACTCTTCTTGGAGACATGTTGCTAGAGGTTGCCGTTTAAGCTCAGTACTTCCAGTGCCGGTGTGAGCTTGTACTTCCTGCAGCCCTTGCACCAATTTACACCTCACCCCTTTCTGTAACTGCAGTGGGACTCTCCTGCCTCCTTGGCTGTTCTCAGAGGTCCAGGAAGGTTTTTCCTGCCCTCCAAAGGGAAGTGTTGGGTTGGGAGCTGGAGATAGCTGGAGCAAAGGCTCACCCAGCCATAACTGTTTTTCTGGCTGTCAGACACAGGGCACTCAGGTGTGCCCAGCATCCCTCACCTCAGGGAGGGCAGGGACAGCAGAGACCAAGCCCGTCCACCTTCTGCAAGGTGCTCAACATAACCTGCCTCAAGCCTGTCCTGGTTAGGCAGACAGCAGTGTGACGGCCCCCTGTCCCCAAGCTCAAGGCAGTCCCATTTCCCTCTCTGCAGCTTTTTTTTCTGCTCTAGGTTAACTTCCTCACGCTAAGGCAAATTAAGTATTTCCCTTCTACTTGCTCCTAGCTGCCTGCTGAGTGATTTACAGCCTGTGTTAAGGAAAGAACAAGCAACATTTACACTTAATGGTGGGTTGTGTCAGGCTTAGCCTCGCTCACCAGCCCTTGGGGCCAAGCTGGGCTCTGCTCAGAGCCAGAACAAGGCCGAGGACAGAGGGATGCCCAGGGATGCCTATGAGGTCGCTGCAGGATGGACTGAGCACAGAGCCATGGTCTGTCCCAGACCTTGACTGCTAGAAGGACACAGTGCTTTGAGCCCTAAGACACTCCAGTTTTTAAGACTAGGGCTTGTTTTCCTCATTGCTCCAAGCAGCCTTTGCATCCCAGAGCCTGCTCCCTGACAAAGTGAAACTGCTGCCCCAAGAGTTATCAGGCTGGAAAATAAGGATTTGCCAAGAGAATACATGGATGAAGAGCTGCACCATGACGTTTATGTATTAACTGTGCATCATCCTCACCAGCCCATTCACCTACAAACCATAAAGTGAGCGCATAGCGGTTTTGATATAATTTGTCTTGGTCTTTATTTTTTTTCTCCTCTTGCATAGGCATAAATTACAATCTGTCAATTAAAAAATAAACCAAACAAAACAGTGCAGCATTTGCAACAGGCTACAGCATCAAATACAAACTCGGCTCCTGCCTGGAACCAGCTGTTTCCACAGGGCGAATTCCTGTCGCAGGTGTAGGGGTAACAGAGAGGAGGGAGATCCAAGGAGGGAAACGGAGTAAATAAGGGAAAGGGGCTCTGACGGCTCATTTGCTTTTCTCCTGCCTCACTAGGCTCATCTCCTGCCTCAGCACTAGCATTAAAGACCCTGGGCAGAGATGCACCATGCTGAAGCAGCAGTTTTATGGGCCCTTTCCTTTTTTCCCCCCTTCGCAGCTTAGGACAGCATGGCAGCAATGCTGCAAGCGTGGATGGGTGCTCAGTGCTGGTGCAGGAAAGTTACATGTAACCTAAGCATGTCTTCTTGGGGAGCCTCATGTAGCCTCTAATACCAGCAGTACCCTCTAAGGAAGAGCAGAGACCCCTCAGTGCAACCTCTCCTTTGTGTCTCCAGGGGTTTTACCCCAGAGCAGCAGAGATTTTTGTCTCCAAAGGAAAAAGTAAGTTCACCCTGTAAACCCAAACACTCCCTGCCCCAAAGCTCATAGTTAACACCCCCAGAGAAGGCGCAGAGCCCCCGCTCTGACTCCTTTATTGGAAAAAGAGGTCCCTCTTTCCCACCTTACCCAGCCTCATGACCCAGCCCACAGGTCAGGGAGCCAGAAGAGAGAAAAGGGGTTTTCCAGCCTCATTTGCTCCAGCAGCCAGAGAACACCCCACACCTCTCAGGGAAGGGGGTTCAGCTCTGCTCTCACTATCCTGGAGCTGCTCTCCTGAGCCTGGGATAGGCCTCAACATTTATAAAAGCCCAACTCTGTGCACAGGGCGCTCCTGGACATGGCTCACAGGCAAGCAGGCAGCTGTAGACAAGTTTAATATAACTCTGGCTGCGGCTGCCAAGAATTAAGACTACGCTCAATATAGGAGTGAATTTATCGTCACGGGATCAGGCTGCAGGCCTGCTTTCTGCAGGCCGCGAGGCAGCCTGGCTCTGCCGTGGGCCCTAGGGGGAGTTTTAAACTGGTGGAAATGGGGCCATGCCCTTGTTTGGAAGAGACCCCTCCAAAAGAGATGTGCTGCCACTGTCCCTAGCCCCTGGGGCTGGCACAGAGGCATCAGGGCTCAGTGCCTTGCCCCACCAAACACCAGGGTATATGGAAGGGAGAAGCTTCCTCAGACCCTTCCCCTCCTCTACGCCCCTCGCCCTGCAGCACTTCAGGCAGCTCTCAGAGAGGGAATCAATTCTCTGTGCTCCCCCAGCACTCACAGTGCCAGAAGACGATGATGCCAGCATCGGATGGGGCTGAAACACCAAACAGGAGCCCTTCAGCTTTTCTTTCAACAAAACACAAGACAAATGTGGAGGTTACAGACACCGTCCAAGAACATAAGCTAAACTAAGTGTGCTGCAGGCAGCCAGGCAGCGGGGTGCCCAGATGGCCCTGGCACTCCTCCACTTGGGGAAGGTCCCCATGAATCCTTTCTGCAGTCCCCTCCATCACATGATGGGTACAGGAAGGATTTAGGTGCCTGCTGAGCGATGCCAGCAAGGCGAAGGCAAGAAGGAAAGGGAGCCCTTCCAAGGGAAAAGAGGTCAGCCCATGCCAGACATCTGCCATCACAGACCAGGAGGGGATGGCAGCAGCCCTGAGCAGCACAGGTGCTGAAGCAGTGTAGAGAAGGAGGTCTCCCCTCTGCCCCCTCGCCCACCTAAGAGACAACCGAGGCACAGAGGGAGTGATGCCAAGCACTGGGGCATCAAGTCCTGCTTGCTAAAGTCACCTATATACAGCTGTGGCCACAGGCAAGAGGCCAGAGTCATGCACGGCAGTCTCAAAGGACATCTTGGGAGCAGGGAGGGCAGGAGCACCTCCAGCACCCTTTCGAGCAGCAGTCCACAGAGGACTTTGTCTCCAGGTACCAAGCCACCGCTGGCCCTCATTTTAACCAACTCCGCTCGTTTTATTCTAGTTTATCCTACTGCACGTGCTGTTCTCCTACTAAGCAAAGCTCTTGTCTTCTCCGTGCCCACGCCACGCGCTCAAGTGGCACTATGCAGCATTCTCTGGTTAAGCAGACAGTGCATGGAAAAAGTCTTTTTTTCCGTTGTTACCACAAAAGAAAAATAAAAATTCCCACCTCTCCCAGTGGAAAATGCCCCCCCTCCCTGCCCCCAATAGAAAACCCAACAAACCCAACCAAACGTAAACCACAGAACAAACTCAAAAGGGGAAGCAGGTGGCAGGAGCTCTCAATAGCATCATCAAGCTTAACAGCAGGGAGCTGTCCAGCCAGGGCAGGGGGGCCCAATGGCATCATCAAGACCCAACACAGCCACCAACAGCAGGAGGGCTTGAGCAGATTAATGACAGCACTGATGGGGGCTGCGCCACCACCAGCACGTGCTGAATCTCTCCCCTCCTGCTGCCCCAAACCGTTAATCTTATGTTAATACTTTGTTAATACTGTCTTATTCCCCCTCTGCCAGCCCGGCGTCAGGGGTCTAGAGATCTTTTGCCTAAACCACCCCAAGGCAGGAGAAGTGACTTGCCATGGAGGGGAGAGACTCGGTGGCCGTGACCGGTGGCTCCCACCTACTCAGGCATCACTGAGCCGGTCTCTGTGGTCCTGTACGCCCTATCACGCCCAAGCCCGCGTGAAGCGCATCGCAAAGTTACACACCCCCTTGCCAAGCCCTGGCAGCACTAGGCACTATCACTAGGCACACCGTCAGAGAGGAACGGGGACACGGGCACGGGGGCCTGCGCAGACCCGATAAAAAATTAGCTTAAAAAGTTAAACTGTCCGATATGCACTGAAAAGAAGCCAGGCTGCGCTAGGATCCACGTGGGATGCTCTTGCCTCACCACCCAGGTCCTTGGAACAGTGAAAGCCTCACCCCTTAAACACCAGCTCTTCTCCCCAGAGGGGAGCAGCTTCCCGGGGCGGCTGCTGACGCATCCCAGGATTTCTACGTGCGAAGCAGCAAACTGGACGAGTCCCCTCCTGCTGTCGGCCCGGCAGCATCCTCATCCCATGTGGGTGGCAGGGGGGTCAGTGCACCAGCTCCCCGTGCACGCGGAAGCGGTAGATGCAGGTATATTCAGGGTGGCCCCAGTTACTCAGTACCCGAAGCTCTACCAGCTGGTACGTGCTCACGCTGTCACCCTTGGGGGGAGAAGGAAGGAAAGATCTGAGGCCATAAAGCTCTTGAGGGCTCAGAGACCCCAGGAACCCCATTTTCTTCTCAGGGTTGTATGCTCTGAAGGCAAAGCACTTACCTCCAAGTAAAACGTCTGGATGGGGTCACCATCATGGTTGTACGTGAACTGCCCCAGGAGAAGGCCCTCCTCCTCTCCCTCCTCCTTCAAGCCCTAAGAGGGGGCAGAGGGGCAAAAAGGGAGAACCAGGGGTGGTCAGAGTGGGAGAATCAGAGGTGATGAGTGCACCCAGGGTGGAAGAGGGAGATGGAGACACAAGCGTGCTTGGCCCCTACTCCTGCTCTTCCAGGCCAAAACAGACAACTGGGGACAGGGGCCACTGGGGAAGGATGGGGAAGGGAAGACCAAGAGTTAAACCTACTCAATCCCCTCTCGCACTGTCTCTCAAAATCCTTCCCAAGCCCTTGTATTACTCCATTCCAGTCCTGCTTCTTCCTCCTCTTCAGGAGGTCCCTCATCCCCCAGAGCACCCCACAGCCAGGAATGTGGCTCCCTAGCCCTCTCCTACCATGCGCTCCACCACAGCACCTCCCAGTGTCCCCCCACTCCTCCCTCAGGTCCAGTCAAGAGCACTCACATAGACAGCGAAGTCCTTTGGGGCACTGGGGATGGTCCCCTGGGGGGAGAGGGCTTTTGGGATGTGCTCCAGAGTGACAGCTGTGGGGCGGATGACACCAGAGAGGCGGATGACGGCAAAGCCCTGGGACCCACGAAACGCCCAGCAGTTCCCAGGGTTGACATCTGGCTACAGGTGTGAGACGAGACACCAGCAACGTTATTACCCCCATCAGAGCCGTTTCTCTCTCCCCGACGCCAGCCCGGTCACTTGCTTGGAGCGACAAGGAGAACCCAATAAACCCCACAAAGCCCAGCCACCCCCCTCAGCGGGGTCTCGCCCCGAGGGTGCCCACCTGCAGGATGACACGGGGGGACTGCGAGTGGTACCACAGCGGGATGCCAAACAAGCTCAGCAGTGCTGTCCGCGTCTCGTAGGTCTCTGAGCAGCGGGTGTTGATGACGCTGGCCCCTAGGACAGAGGGGGGATGGCAGAAGGTAAGCAGCATGCCAGCACCTCATGGTCCCCTGCCCAGGATGGCCTAGTCATCCCAGGGGTGGGGCAAGAGGCCCCCAGCACCTACCCGCTGACTCGAGGGCATAGTCAACCATCCCCACACGGTCCTCACTGTAGCGCTTCAGGGCCTGTCCCACGATGAGATGCACTTGCTGCAGTGGGAGCAGAGGGCACGAGAAGGATGAAACAACCAGATGAGCATCCTGGCCCCCACCCGCCTCTACCCCGTGGGGACAGGCAGGGCATGAGGGCCTTCCCACAAAACAGCCGGGGAATGAATCACCATGGCAAAAACAAGAGGACAGGCATTTGGCTGGGAAGCCTCATTAGAGGTTGCTAAAAATATCTCAGCTGAGAGGAGCTGTACAGTGAAGGGGCAGCACCCAGGCGCACTGGGGTCACCCATCCTAAAAGAGGGGCTAGCCCCAGGGGTGGGTTAGCATATATATCATACACATCCCCTGACAAATACAAGACAGAACCTGACAGCCCACTCAATCCTCCCTGGCATCCCCTGTTGGTCCTTCCTGCTCCATCCCCCAGGACTGACAGGACCTTCCCCATTCTGGAAAAGGGGGTGCTGGCCAGAGCATCCTTCTGGAGCCAAACCCAAACCAGCAGATGGGGTCCCGCAGCACCACTGTGGGCCTAAACTTTATGGCGTGCAGGAAGCTTGAGCAGGCTGCAGGGAATGCTAATCCCAGGCCGATCCCGCCCTCCGCTACCTCTGCGGAGAGCTGCCAACAACAACCCTTTCCAAAGCAAGCCAGCTCATTTTTTCCTTTGGTGTCACTCTGCTGAAATGCTTTGCTCCAGATGACTCGGCAGCACTGCTGAGGGACAGCAGCAAGCGAGACACTCAGCCCATGGAAACCTTGCTGACACCTGCCTGGCTCTGTGGGTCAGAGATGCACAGAGGCAGAAACTCGGATTTTAAGGCAGGAAGAAGCTCGCAGGCATGTGGATATCGCTGCCTGTGACCTCTCCTTCTGGGGTAAGGGCACAGCCCAGGGGAGGCTGGCAGCAGAGCAGGAATGGAGAAATTTCAGGGATCACAGAATGTTAGGGGTTGGAAGGGACCTCAAAAGATGATCTAGTCCAACTCCTTGGGATGCACTTGCCAGGTAGAATGTGAGCCCAGGACCAATGTCCTAGCTGTAATGGCTGTCCCCATGGCTTTGCCATCTGCCAGGCACATGTGCCACCCCGCCCTGCACCTAGGCAATGGGGCTGTGCCCCTGACCCCACACCTGTGGTTTCCATCATGTCCCTAGGGCGCAGACCAGCACTCACCTCCTCTGTCACCCCTGCGTTTCCCCCTTGCTGGAGGGCCACTCCAATACTGCCCTGAGCATCCCTCGCTGACAGTCTCCGGTCTTCCAAGACTTTGGCCAGGATCTTGCGCTCCAGGGCCTGGAGCTCCGCTTGCAAGTCTTCCCGCTGGAGGACAAGGCCAGCGGCGCCGTCCTGACGGGACTGCAACAGGAACTGACTGACCCACGCTGGGAACTGCGCTTCCACCTGGAACAGCAGGGTCAGGGCTCAGCCCCACAGCATGGGCCCTCATGCCTCCCTTGGCCAAACAGGGTGGGACCAGGGACTCACATCAGCCCGTACAGCCTTCAGCTGCTCCAGCATCCCCTCCATGTGCTTCCCCATCACCTCCTGGTCTGACTTGAGGCTGGCCAGCTCCCTCCTCAGCGCTGCCACCTCCTGCTCCAGCTTGCCCACCTCTTGCTGGAAGCTCCCTTGCAGGCCCTCCTGCACTGAGCTGTGCCAAGGAAAAAGGCAATGAAAGTGTGTGCTGACAGTCCTAGCTCCCCTCTACGAACTGGGGGAGGAAGTTTATCCCATATCAACCTCATCTCTATCCCCAAATGCTTTTAATTCTTCTTTTAATGCCTCTTCTACTGCATCCTGTGGAAAAGCATCCCCAGCTTGCCCCTCAGCTGAAGGGCCACATCCCTCACAGTGACGCAAGGCGGGAAGGTCATTTGCTGCCGCCTCTCTCTGAACCCTGCTGCCAGCCAGGGCACTTTCGTGCCGGCACACCCCTGTATCCTCCCCTCCTTTCCACCCAAGACTGTGCCTCACAACATCTCCTTTGCCCGGAGCAAACCAGACCAGGAAACCCCTCCTAAGCCCCAGTGCTTTCACCCCGCTATCCACCTGCCCCACACAGAGCGGCGTCGCTGCCTGGCCAGCCAGCGTTACCGCCTGGCCAGCCAGCGTTACCTCTGCCACTCCGCCCTCAGCTCCAGCAGGCGCGTCTCCATTTCCTGCTGGGAGAAGGGGATGGGGTGAGGCCTGCGATGCTGGTGGTGAGGATGTCCTGCCCGGGTACCACCACATGCTCGGCCCCTTACCTGAGAGGCTTGTGCCATATTCCCCAGGTGCCCATCCAAATCCCTCTGCACCTGGGCTCGGAAGGCATCCAGCTCACCCTGCAGGGTGAAGAATGTCCGGGGAACATCAGAGCCTGGCCCTGCATGCTCCCATCTCCCTGCTCCCATCACCCCATGGGCCTCCCACACCCCTCACCTGGAGGTGGCTCAACATGTCGGTACGGAGATGCTCCTTCAGCCCTGCATCCCGTCGGCTCACCAGCCCCTCCAGCATTGTTAGGATGTCCCCCGGGGGTGTCTCTCCCTCTGCTGCCATGGCTGCGGCCCCCCGCTGAAGCTCCCACTGTGACAGCTCAGCCTCCAGCGCCTCAAAGCGCTTCTCCAGGGCCTGGAAGCGAGCCAGTAGCCGGTGCTCCCCACGCTGCCCCTGCAATAGCACAGCTAGGCCATGATGCAGCCCCCTAGGGAGGCCACCTGCTCAAGGACCCCTGTGAAAGGAGACCCATGCCACCCAGTCCGCAGGGTCAGTGGCATTTTATTCATCTGCCACTTCCCAGGAGAGGGCAGATGTTCACCCGGCTCCATCCCTGGGACACAAGCTGGAGGAGCCCTTTCCACCTGCGTGCATCCATCATTACCCTATCCTCCACCATTTCCCCATCTCCTGGAAGGGCTCCTTCAGCCATCGACCACACTGACCCAGCTGTCCCTGCAAGGCACCCATCCCACCCAAGCCCCCGCTGTACCTTCACCCTACCTGGTCCAGCGTGGTCAGGCCCCCTGCCCCAGGCATGTTGGAGGAGGAGGAATGTTTCCCAGCTCCCCACCATGGGAAGCCACGGAAGCTGAGTGTCAACAGCCCGTATGGATAGAAGTACCACGCTCCTGGGCAGACAGCAGGGATGGGATGATTAGAACCATGTGTGGTTAATGGACCATAGCAGGGGACAGGGCAGATGTGCCAAGACTCAGCCATCACATCACTTGGGGTTACCAGGAACAACTCACCATAGGCGGCAGCAGCAAGAAGCAGGAGGAGCAGCAGCAGGAGCAGGGACCTCTTCAGTTGCGGGTAGCGCCTGGAGTGAGAAGAAAGAGGTACCTGTAGGACAGCAGCACCTTCCCCCTCCACAGACCTCCTCTGGATGGGGGCCAGGGGAAAAGTAAAGCCCTTCCAGGCTTTGGCACAAGACACCCACCCGCTGCGTGTGAGGCTCTGCAGGGTACCCCTGCTCTGGGGTCATGTGTTTTCCCCATCCCAGTGTCCCACCACCATGCTCACCTCGAGAAGGGGACGCCGTGCAGGTGGGGTGCCGTGCCGGTGAGACGGTGCCAAGCAGCTGCCAACCCCGAGAACATCCACCGCACAAACCAAACTACCGGGAGAGAAACCAAACCTCAGGCAGGGGCCCAGCAGGGATGTCCCTTCCATCCGCAAGGATGCTCCCCCAGGGGATAGAACCCCTCCCCGATCAGGGAGCAGCACACACAGCATGTGGGGAGTTGAGATACTGGTAGGGATGAAAGGTGCTGCCAGAAACCTCCCCCACAGCCCTCCACTCACCTGGGGAGGTGAGAACCCGCCAGAGGAAGGAGCCCACCCGGGAGGCTGCGGTCCTCAACCCTGACCCAGAGCTGCTCTGGCCTGAGTAAAAGTGACCTGGAAAGGAAGAAGGGAGGCAGTAAGTCACCAAACAGGGCCCACATCCCTGTGTGTCAGCCAGGGCAAGGGATTTGCACAGGGAGTGGCATGCAGAAGGGGCTGGTAGCACTCTTGGCACAGTCAGACCCTGGGCTGCTCTGCTTGGGGATGTCTCCCCCAGCATCCCTTCAACTGCAGAAAGGCTGGTGTATCCTTACCAGCATAGTCATCTTCCGAGGAGTACCCAGAGGAAGAGGCGTAGGTGTCATACGTCTTGCTTTCCAGCAGCCCGTTGATCTTACTGGACTCGGTGTCCCCTGTGCCTCTTCTCCTCCTGGTAGAAAGCTCCCCACCTGATCCCGAAACACAGAGCGCTCCCCCCCTGAGAAACCACCCATCATCAACCCCCACAGGGGGCAACCCAGTCAACCATCACAGTGGGTTGCCCCAACACCCCTCCAGTCCCCAGGGAGGTCCCTGGCCACCGCAGGAGGGAGGGCTCACCCCAATATGTGCTACTGTCCAAGGCATCATCCAGCATGGAGTTGCCAAGGGCAGCAAGGCCCCGGCTGCCCCCCAGGTAGGACTCGCTCATCATGGACTCGCTGTAGTAGGAGGTTTGGGTGCTGGGGGCAGGAGAGAGGCGTTTTGTGCTGCTGGATTTCCTCCTGATCGTCCTGCCAGGAACAAGAACGGGCTCAGCAGCCATGTGTGGGCACGGGATAGGGGAGCACAGTACACTTGCAGGGGATAAGTGGGGAGTTCCCCCTAATCCCTCGGCCAGCATCCCTCTGCAATCTCTCTACACAACCACCCCACACCCCCCACAGCGGATGGTGGCAGGTTTCACCGGGTGCAACCACTGCTTTGCGAAAGGCCTTCTTCCCGCCTGTCTCTAGCAGCTGCCGGCACTGCTTCCGCTCTCACCGCTGCGGTTTTCCGGCTCGGCCCGGCACTTGCAGCACACCTCCCTCCCTCCTTCCCTCCCGCCATCAGCCCGGAGGCAGCCAGGGCTGGGAGGAGGCACGCAGCATGCAGCCGCGCAGACACCCCACAGCACCCTCCCATGCAGGCACAGGGGGACCCAGGGGTGGGGAGCACGGCGATTTGCTGGAGCAGTGGGGCAGCCGGTGCCAAGCCAGTGACCATGCACACAGTGAGCTCTACATCACTCTCCCCTCCGCATGCCACCCTGATGCCTCCCCAACCCTCCCCGGGAAGGTGTCCGGCCCGTGGTGTGGGACAGAGCACCCTAGCCACGTCTGAGAGGGGGACATCCCCGCTCCCCTCCTCTGCCCGCCACTAACCTGCCGCTGCTCTCCTTGAAGGGGAGCTGCTGGCCCCCCAGCAAGGAGCTGCTGCTGGTCGTAGCATCGTCGTCCCCGGGGTAATAACGCGTGGTGACAAGGCGCTGGCTGCGGCGGGACATGGCGGCGGCGCGGCGGGGGGGGGTCACGGTCCACCTGCGGGGCCCGGAGAGCCCGGGAAGCGTCAGTGGGGGGGACACGCACCCGGAGGGACGCTATTCACGGGGGAGCCTGGCCCTGTGGCTGGGGTCCCGGCACACACCGAAACCCCCTCCCGTGCAGGGCTGCGCGGTGCCCGGGGCGGCCGAGGGGCGCCCCGCCCGGTGGCACCAGCGGAACAGGGCCGGGAGGGAGCCGCCCGCACCACCACCAGCGCCGCCGCCTCCCTTATAGGGTTATAAACCCCCTTCTCTTCCCATCTCTTCCCTTTCCCTTCCCCCTCCTTTCCCCATCCCATCCCCTCCCCTCCCACACGGGAACCCACCCGCGCCCGGACC
>VZTU01003533.1:30026-52659 GCA_013400835.1 Zapornia atra | reverse complement strand
GCACCGCGCGCGCGCGACCGCCGCGGGGGGGCCGCCCCCGGCCCCTCGGTCCCCCGCTGGCATTAGCACTATCAGCATTAGCGCTATTAGCACTATGATCTTTTGTTCTATTGTATTGTATTTTCGTTATTTTATTGCCACCATTATTATTTTGGGGGCAGCGAGGGGGGTGCCCATCCCCGCTCCCCGGCTGCCCAGAAGAGCGGGTCCCCAAACTCCACAGACACGCCCTCCACCACCCATGCCCACCTAGGGCAGCAGGCAGCCCACGCTGCCAGGCAAGGGCAGGTCCCACGGGTGATGCTGCCCAAAATGGGGGCTCCCAGATGCAGAGCTCTGCCCTGGCCTCGTTTGGGTTTTGCTGGGGCAGCAGGTTTGCTTGTCCCAGTGGGGTGGGAAATACCCAGCACCCACACACACCTCCCGGCATAGTGGCTTTGCCGAACCTGTCCTCGCGGCGGGGGCAGCCCCGCTCGACGCCCAGGCACCCACGCAGCCTCAACCGGGCAGGCGGGTTCTGCTGCTCCCCAGGCCCGTGGCCTCAGACACATTTATCCCCATTACCATTCCTCTACCCCCACAGGCAGCCAGGCTGGCTCAGCATGGGGGTGCGAGCCAAACCCTCCTGCTCCCGTGGGACCTTGGCCTCGCCATGGTGCAGTCAGGGCCTTGTGCAAATTCGCCGGGCTGAGAAAACAGCCGCCCTCCCACGCCGCGGCTTCCAAATCAGACAGTGCCTTGGAAGAAGATTTGACTGGGGGACCTTGGGGTGAGGAGTGTATGTGTTTTGGAGGGGGGGGTGGCTTCCTATGTCTGGACATGGTTGTGGGGCTGCACCTGTGGGGCGCAGGGTGGGAACAGCCCTGTGGACTTTGGGTATGGCAGTGAAAAGGCATTTGTAGGAAGGGTTACACAGCGCAAAGCGGCAGGAGGGGAGTAACCTGTTGCAAAACAGCCCTACAACATTTCCCTCCCGTGCCCTGCCCGGCTCGGTGCACAAGCCGGCGCAGTGGCGGGAGGACGTGCTGCCGGCATGGGGGTTGGGGGGGCACACATCGCAACAAGCCCCGATTCACAGTCCTGGCCCCGTTGTGTAACATGGACAGATCCTCTTTGTCTCTTGGAGTTTTTTTCCCTCCCTTTTGAGCCCATTTTTTTTATTCTGGCCTAAATCTCCGCCTGGCTTTTCCAGGGCAGCCCCACCTCCCGCTGCACCAGACGCCCTTTTTCACGCTGTCCCGTGACTTCCCATGGCTCCTTTGGTGACCAGCCAGGCCCTGGGACATCTCTCCTCCCTGGTGACACCTTTATCTTCAGCTATACACCACCAACCCTGTGCCTCGTCCTGGGGACACCAATGGTGGCCATAGCAGTGGCACCTGTCCTGGCTGACATAACCCTGCTGTGGATTAACCCCCCTGGGAGGCTCAGGGGATAAGCTGGGTGCTGAGCCACCAGGCACTAAATAGGGTGCGTGGCCCCAGGTCAATCCATTCCCTCTCAAGAGCCCCTATTTCAGTCAGGGAGGGAGCCAGCAGCAGTTCCCAGGGGATCTGGGGGAATGCTGGGAAGGAGGGAGTGAGGCTTTCCCCCATTGCTACAGCCCCTGTGCTGTGACGGAGTTAGCGATGCTGTAGCTGTGGGGTTTTTGGATAGGTGTGGGAAGAGCAGGGCAGGGATAAGCAGCAAGTGTCTGGGAGCTTGCACTTCAGTTTCCCCACATCAGCAGTGGGGAGCCTCATCTCTTTTTGGGGGTCCTCAAGGCATCATTGTGCTGGGTGGGAGGGGGTAGTTTGGGGGGCAGGGGGTGTGGCAGAAGGTGCTTGCCAACTGCTTGATTTTGGAAGCACTTGCTGGGGAGAGGCAGGAAGAATCCCTACCCTTTCCTAAAAGGCTTTGGAGGGCTGAAGTGACATGTCCTGGCATGCAAGGACGGGCCAGGGCTGGGAAAACAGCCCCTGTGCAGGAGATCTCAGCAAGTGTCTTTTCCACCAGGCCAACCTTTTTATTTAAATACCCTCCCCATTCCAGCTACCCTTACCACCCGCTTCCCTGGTGCATCGCACTGCTGGTTCCAGCTCTGCTGCAAAACCAACGCTACACGGAGTGAGAGCAGCATGCCGGTCCCCTTACTACCCTCAGCACCGCACCAAAACACCCCAGACCCAGCAGGGTACAGAGCTTCCCGTCAAATGCGTGACCCCACATCATCCACCAGCACCTTGTCCGGGTTGGCCACCCTGGCCAGGCAGTGTCTCACTGCCTCCAGCACCTTCCTCAGGCGCCGGTCGAGTGCCCGCAGGTGAGGCTCGGAGAGGACAGGGGCCAGGGGGTCGGTGGCCAGTGCCTCCCGCAGCAGGTCGCTCAGGAGGTAGGGCTGGGTGGCCAGCAGCTGTAGCCGCAGGTAGGTCGACTTCTTGATGCTGCCGAAGATGAGGAGGGAGGGGTCTTAACCTGGGGTGACTCTGACACCCTTGGGGGGGTGGGGGGGCGTGGAGCAGTGGGAGCCCCGTACCTACAGCACTGCTGGAGAGGGGCCAAGATGGATGGCTCATCGCGTGAGTGCGTGCCGAAGCTGTGGGGGGGGAAGCCCAACAGTGGGTGTCAGGGTGGTATCACCCCATGGCTCAGAGCCCAACGCAGGGCATATTTTGGCAAGACTTGGAGCCTCCCCCACCCAAGCTTTGCCAGGATTGCTTCCCACCCCTCCACTTTACCCACGGCCGTTGTCCAGGTGCAGCAGGAAAGTGTCATTCCCAAATTTCTCGAAGGTCTCATAGTGGTGCCGATCCATGTTGCCTGTGGTGGGGCAGCAAATTTGCCATCAGGCCAGGAGGTGGTAGCAGGGACACGAAGCACCCTCTTGGTGTAAGACTGAAACCCAGAGACTGGGATGATGGCTGGGGGCACCTCTAAGGTGCATGTCTGCTGGCTATGGCCATGGTGGATATGGCTGTGGGGTATAGCCAAGCAGAGCCCCCGGAGCATCCAGGTCCCGTCTCAGCCTGGCAGCCCTGCAGAGGGACAATGGTGGCAAATGGAGCAGTAGTAATAGCAGAGGCACAGCTGAGGTGTCCAGGGATAAGGAGTTGGGAAGCTCTCCAAGTCAGATGATGGCAGGGGGACAACACAGGGTGGAACGAGTGACCCTGGGAATGGGAGAGCAGTCACTGGCCTTGGCTCCCTAGGGGCTGCAGGAGGGAGTTTGCTGGGAGGCACATCCCACACCCAGGGTGTTTAGCTGGGATCTCCCAGGTGGCATCTCTCGTGCTTTGGCTTCTGCCCGAGGTGTGTCCTAATGGCACAGACCTTTGCTCTCCTTTTGGGTAAGAGCACAGTTCTCTGCAGCCTAAGCAATGGTTTCGCCAACAAACCTCGCAGGATGCAGTACCATGGGACACGGAGCCATTTGGGCCAAGCACAGCCCCCAGTGGCAGCACAGTGGGGCTCACCCATAAGGAAATCGAGGACTGTCATGTCGATGAGGTCGAGGAGGCGATGGCCCCTGTCGTAGGGTGGTGTTTCTCGCACCTGAGCGCAGTAGTTGGGGTTCAGCTCCCACCTGTGAGCAGAGGCCAGGGCAGGGGGTGGGCCATGAGAACGGCCATGGGGCAGCCCCCTCCCATCCCACAGCTCTACTCCCCCACGCTCCCCATTCCCTCCCATGTACCCCATGCCCCAGCTCAC
Source organism: Zapornia atra (assembly GCA_013400835.1). Taxonomy (NCBI): domain Eukaryota; kingdom Metazoa; phylum Chordata; class Aves; order Gruiformes; family Rallidae; genus Zapornia; species Zapornia atra. The sequence continues at coordinate 48,972 of VZTU01003533.1, read as the reverse complement.
TCAGCCTTCTTGCTCTTGTGGTAGGACCGTCGCCAGGGGCTACGCCAGGAGCGGCGTTTAGCCAAGGTCTTGTCAGGCAGCAGGGCGGCCATGGAGCCCTCCAGCTGGTCCGGCTTGCCGCAGAGCGCGTGCTCAGTGGAGCAGTAGTAGGAGCACTCCCCGTAGAAGCAGACGTTGCCCGCTGGCCGTGGGGACAAAGCAAATGTTGATGAAGAGCAGGAGGGCAGCCAGCCTGCTGTTACCCACCTGCAGGTGGTCCAACAGGTGGCCGAGCGAGCATGCTCCATGCACCAAGACTACGTGCCATCAGCACAGCAATGTCAAGGAAGGCCTTGAAGAGCAGAGACCCATGGCAGGGGCCCGAGCTGGAGCAGTACCCAAAGGGATGGTTTACCCTGGCACAGGGCGAGCGAGGGCAGAGTAAGCCAGGCTCAGGTGAGCCTCACGTGGATGGCCACAGGAGAGGATGGACGGTATGAAAACTTACCTGGGGAGATGAAGAAAGTCTTGGCCAGTTTCTTGTCCGTGGTGATGTCACGAATCTCCTTTGTTATATTGACCAAACGGCCAGAGGCTGGGGGGATCCGACGAAAATCCAGGATTCTGAAACACAGAACTTGGAAGTGTTTCTTGCTGAGCCCATCTGGTTTTCACAGCAAGTTAACTCAAACCGCCCTGAGCTGGAGGTACCCTCTGCAGCAGGGAGGAAGAGGTGGGATGAAGGAGCAGTTTCTCTGCCACTTCACTGTCACAGGACGGCAGAGTTGGATGCAAAGCTTGTGCTCACCTGTCCAGGTGGAAGGCTGCAATCTCTGCATTGTGCCGCTCAAAGTCTGAGAAGTAGAAGAAATCGATGGGAGTCTCCTGGTCCCTGGTCTGCCTGGGAGGAGAGAGGAAGGTGGGGACAACATCCACAGATGAGTGGCCCTTGCCTTATGCCCCTGGTGCCACCAGAGATGAGGCCAGACCCAGTCACCTCCAGTCACTTCAGGCTGGGTGGTGCGGCCACAAATGCCACAGACAGACCCCCGTGCACCCCCTGCTCCCAGGCCAAGGGCTGGGACACTCCTCATGGACTGGATGGTCCTCCTAGACTACCTTCTTCTTTCCACCACTGGAGGTCACTACCCCATCACAAGCTGCACCCAGCCTGATGCAAGCACCACCAAGGAAGGTGAGGGGAAAGGAGCCATCCCGCTCACCCCAGTTTTGGGGCGGGCAGGGAGCAAAGTAAGGCACCATGTGAAGCATTTCTCTCCCCTTGGTCTCCCCCAGATGCCCCTCACCACCTAAAGGGACTTTGTGGGTGGTGTGTGGGGGTGTCCTCAGCTCTACTCACTTCATGGGCTTGAAGAGGGCCTGCCCGTAATTCGGGAACGTCATGATGAGCTTGAGCTGGGTCCCACCGGACTTCTGGACTGAAAGAGGGCACATGGGGATGAGGGAGGCCAGTGGCAGGCAGTGGGGCAGGGGTGTGGGCAGGGGCACAGGCAGGGAGGTGCTACCTGAGCTGACAATCTTCTGCGTGGCCAAGTCGCGGAGGAGGGTGGGCATCAGGGGGTCCCGGCGGGGGTACAGCTCGTAGCGGTTGATGCCAACGTGGAATTTGAGCCAGGTGGGGTAGGTGTCATAGGCTGTCTTCCCCGTCGGGAGGAGCATCTCCGCTTTACTGCTGCTGACCCTGCAGCCCGACAGCCACCACCATCACAACAGCAACAACAGCAGTGTTTAGTTGGGACAGGACAGGTCCCACGTCCCCAGGCCCTTCTGGGAGCTGACACAGGGAGGGTGAGGCAGGGAGAAAGCTCAGCACAAGCCCTGGATGGTGATGAAACCCCCTGCCCCATGCACCTTCATTGGAGCACCTGGGCAGATCCCACCCATGGCTGGTGTCCAGGAAGACCCACAGGCACAGGGTTTCTCTTGCATCCCCCGTAGAAAAGCAGCTGATTCTGCTCCTCTCCTACATGCCTTTATTTCCCTGCTGAGGCAGCTCAATCTCATCTCACTGCATTTCCCCAAAGGATTAGCTCCTGGGAATACAACTGGCTACACACACCCATGTGCTCACTGGGGATACACATTTCCCTAAAACGGAGGTGGAAGAACTTCCCAGACATACTCAGCACTGACCTGAACTCCCACCCTCAATATCCAGCTCCTCTTGGATGGGTTTATTGTACACCCCGATTTCCCTGGGTGGGGGGTGAGTTTGGGTTAGCACTACACTGTCTGTGCCTCCTGAAATTCTGTGGTTTGCTAGCATTCAGGGGGGCTCCCTGGAGGTCTCTGCCCCTCTCTGAGCCAATGTCTACCAGCACTGCAATAGGACAGTCCAGCCCAGGGCATCCCTAACCCAAATCCACACCCCTCCCTCTCTAGAAAAATGCAGACCTGCCCCAATTTCATCAAACCAGACCTATGTCCCAGGGTTGTCCATAGGCCAGGTGGCCCTCAGAGACAAGGCAAATATCTGGTTGTGGAAACCAGCTCTTACACCAGCTTTTATTCTCTCCCAGTTTTAGCTACCACCACACTTGGAAGGTGTGCTTTCTGTAAGGAAGCTGCTACGTGTTATCAACACTAAAGCTTTTAATATCTTCCTTCCTAATTAGAGGTTAGTAGTCCAGTGACAAAAATAGGCTGCTGGCAGTGGTGAGCTCACTGTACAGCCAAGCCTAAAGAGGTCAGGCGATGTCCGGCGCAACGCAGGATGGGAACGGTCTCACAGTTAGAGATAACCTACATTGCAGGCTTTGCATCTCCAACGTGTCAGGAAAGGGGGGTAAAACTAGTTAGAAATATGGAATGGAGACTTTCTCATATATAGACACTAAAGGCTAGAGTCTGCATCAGGGAAGGAAAGGAGATGAGGAGATGACCTAAAAGATACCCTACATAATACTATGAATAACTCAAGAGTCTCCTTTGGCTTCGTCATGTGCTACAGACTCCCAGGAATTCAGGGCTGAGAGAGGATTTGAGGCACAAGAAGAGCACACTCAGCAACCTGGGTGGTGTGCTGATCTGTGCAGGGAAACGACGTGTTTTGTCCCTGATGCTTCTCCCCTGAAATCCACATATGCCCCCAAAAGCAAGCCAGGGCTGAATGTGCTCACCATTCATCACTCGCGCTGCTGTGCAGGCTGAACTTCTCCATGGGGTTGACGACAAACAGCTTGTCATTCTCTGTCACCTCTGGGATCGGGATGTTGTAGAGAGGATGCTCAAAGAGCGCTGCCAGCTTTGATCCCTCACTCTGTCCTGCCTTTCTGTCTCTGTGCTGGTGCCAGACCCCCGGCTCCCCAGCCCGTGTGTGCGACCCTGCTCCCTGCAGCCAGGGGCTTTTCTCCAAGGAGCCGTTGCTGCCGCTGAAATCCTGAAGGATTCGCAAGCTCAGCTTTTTGGGGCCGGCCAGCATGGTGCTGTCTGATGGCACATCCGAGGCTTTCAGTGCTTTCACATCACAACTGCAGGACCTGCGGGCTGTGGGGAGAGCCAGATCCATCGCCAGGTGCACCAGGAGGGCCAAGAGCAGGAGAAAGAGGAGGCTGACTTTAAATTTCCTCTGGAAAAGAGTTCGCCGCATCCTTCTTCACCCAAGATGCTCAGCGAGGGGTGGGCATCCACCCCGGAGGCTAAAAGAGAGCTGGTGTGGCCACAGCCTCCGTGCAAAAATAGGAGTGAGGTGTCCTGGATTTAGAGCATCGCAGCAAAAAAGCCACCAGTGCAAGAGTAGAGCTGGGGTAAGGAAGGTCTGTCACCTCGCAGGGTGGCACCGACAGACCAGCAGTGGGACAGGCAGGAGGTTGCATCGGGGTTTATCAGTGCTGATAAGGGGCGAGTTGGCATCACCAAGGTTAGCATGAACAGGGCAAGTTCCAAATCAATAGCTGCAAAACTGGCTTGGGGACAGAGATGGCTGCAGATAACCCCTGCACCATCCCGTCCCTCCATGCTGTCACCCACACAGGGCTGTATCCAAGGATACAGGGCATTAAAGCGGGTCCATCATATCAGATGTGCTCTAATCCCAGAGAGTATTTCTGCTGCTGCTCAGCCAGCTTCATCACCCTCTCTCATACACTCGAATTCGTCTGTACTCAGCTCCCCTTTCAAAACCCACTCAAACTAGGCAAAATGCAGGGGATGTGAGGATCAGCATCCCTGGGAAGGGAAAAGCTGGGCTGGCAGCGGAAGGAAAGGCTGCCGGCCAGGCAGGTGAGGCTCACGAGCAGGGATGCTCCCAGGGTCTCTGAGGCAGGCAGGGGAGGCAGATGGGCAGGCAGCAGCTGCCTCAGGCATCAGTGCAGATGGGCAGCAGGACCCATGGAGCACTGGGGAGGTCTGGCAGCTTGTGGAAGGGAAGGGGAGGCCGTTTTTATGAGAAATTCGCTTTTCCAGCAATATCCAGGGACAGAGGACTGGGCTGCACGGGCAAAAGCAGTGACTTGGAGGGAGGGAGTTTTGGATTTGTTAAGGGACAGAGGAGCACAGGACCACCCACAACAAGCTTGGGGACTTGGGTGCAGAGTCCGGAACGATGTTTTTCCTCATTTTAATTTCCCAAGGATGCAGAGGACATGTGAAACCCTGTACATCATGCGATGTTTCCTCACTGCGTGATGTACGAGGAGCCAGCTTGGATATCCTTGTTCCAAGCAAAACAGGGCAGGATGGAGTATGGTTATGACCCCCTCTTCTGCTGTGTCCCTGCACTACCCTCTCACTCGTGCTGCCCTCTCCACACCATCCCGCGCTGGCTCCATCCGTGCCGGGCTTGGCCCCCTCCCAGGCAGTGCAGCAAGAACGTGGCGTTCCCGGTGTTCTCAACTCGACTCGCCGCGTCCCACGGCGCGACAGTTGCCTGGAAACCGCCTCCGGCTGACACCATCAGCCGCCCCAGATTCAGCCAGCTCCGTGTTCCCTTCCCCCTGCCTTGCGTTGACAAGATGGCCGAGAGGAGCTGGAGCACGGGGAGGACGATGAGGAGGAGATCTTTCCAGCCTGACTGGCGAGCTCGAAGCCCTGCAGAAGGAGCCAGGCAGAAGGGAGCAGATGGCTTCCTTGGGGAAGGGAACACAGTGTCTTATTCTGGGATGTTTGCTGGGTACAATCTGGACGTAGGGTTTGGAAAGAAGGTGCCTAGGAGGGATTGGAACATGGGATCATTAGGTCATTGCTTAGCAAAACAAGACACCCACCAACAAACCCCATCTGCTAAACACTCACATCAAAGGAGCTGGGCTCACCTCTCGCAGCAGGGTCACGGATTTCTTTATTCCAGAGCCATCTGTGGGAGACTGAGGGGAGAGGGGACCCCTGTCCTTCCAGTGCCCCAAACCAGCTCCAGGTTGGGCTGGGGGAGGGAAAGAAATCTCCCTCCCATGCCTTAGAGCCAGACAGGAACAAGGACCTTATGAGCTGAACCTCCCACTTCTGACTGCAAGTACCATCTCTGGGCTAGGGGAGCTCGCAATCCTTCCCCCTTCCCCAATTTAGCATCCCTTTGGAAAGCAGAGGCAGGGGGATTAGGTGGACACTCGCCACATTTAGCACTTCAATGCTGGCATTAAATATTAAACAACAGATTTATCAGGGACTCAGACACGAGCCCACAGCAACGGGGAAGAGCTGGAGAGCTTCAAAGCCTGCCTGGACTGCCTGACAGCATGTTGATATACCTTGTTGCCATGACATCATCACAGAGAAGCAGTTGAATTTGCACCTCTTTCTTCCCATCTCCCCCTTCCCAGCTCTTCCACCATCTTCCCAGTGCCTTCCCACCTTTCCAGCAGGTTCAATTCACCTTTGGGCAGAGGAGGAGCTGTACACACGAGGACATTTCCACTGCTGGTGCCTAGTCAGGACTCCCCAGCAGCTGATAATGATGTCGCCCATCTCCCCTCAGCAGGGAGGGATGAAGTCATGAAGCACAGCCCTCTGAGCTGCTATCACAGCTTTCTGGGGAGAGCAGATAGAAAAGGGTCGCTTCGGCTGGCACCGATGCATCACCCTGCATTTTTCATCTCCATTTCTACATCTGACTCAGCCCGACGCTTTGATGAGTAATGACAGCAAGATGCAGGGGGCACGAAATGAGAGGGAGAGAACACAATGGTGAGCCACCTGTTGCCAACCTCCCCGGCTCTCTGCTGAAAACTGGTAAAGTTCTTCAGAGATTTCCCCTTCAGGAGACTGCCATTTGATAGTCAAAACCAGATAGGTCCTAGACACTCCACAGCATCAGCTGCAGAGGTTTCTTCTGGGAAAACACGGGATGAGAGACCATCTCTGATCTGTGAACCGTGCTCCCCTGTGAATTACAGGCGTGCCTGAAAAACGTGCTGTTTCCACAGCGAAAGGAGGGTGAGTCTTTCTTCTAACACAGGGGGCCAGCACAGCATGGCTCAACGTGCAACGGGCAGGAACACTGATCTTGCTGAACACTTGCCTCAGAGCAGGGGCTCTGACACACAGAGCTGAATTTTGGGAAGCCGTTTGCCCTTCTGCGTACAGCACCGATGACGGGCATGTGAACCAGCTAAGACAGGTTGGCTTCCTCGTGGTAACCTTTTGTGGGAAAGCTGTTACCCTTGGAAACAAAAATAGCCTGCCGCTCTCCTGTGAGCCACCTTGCGCTTACTTTGGGGGAGTCAATGTGGGAGCTGACTTGCTGCAAAACTCACACCTAGCTCACCTCAATCTGTCTGCACGCTCCTGCTCCGAAAAGGCTGGGGAGTGGTCGACATTCGCTTATTGCTGGTGCAGGTCATGGAGACATTAGCTTTGGTCAGCTGGTGGCCAAAGAGATAACATACTGGTTGTGAGGCCAAAAGATTGTGTGCTGAGGTAAGCAGCTCCCTGTGACCATCTGCAGGTCACCACGACCCTGCAGAGATGCCCATGACCAGCATGTCTGTGCATATGCACACAGCAGTTAATTATTCATTAGCACGAAGGGGGCATGATCCCTGCGCTCCAGCGTGGGGCTTTACCTTTTCCTCTGGACTTAAAGGAGACAGAAAGTCATGGAAGAGAAAAGAATCTTTTCCACCTGCCAGCTGCAGAAAGCGCCAGTCAACAGTGCTATCCTCAGGCAAAGGCAGCCAGCTGGAGCCAGACAAGAGTAACCGCTCCAAGAGACACCTCAAAGGGCTCAGACTCCTCCACGGTGCACAACGATCCCGCCGCTGCAGTTCACTGCATGGGGTGGGTATCACAGTACCAACTACCTCCAGACACCAGTTATGCGTGCGCGTGTCGCCACCTTGCAATTCCTTTCCACCTGCTCCATAAGGAATTATGTGAGAGAACATCAGGCCCAGCCAGCAGAGATGGCCCAAATTCACAATAATTTCTAGCTGTCTTCATATTACTCTAATCCCTGGCTTACAGAAGAGCTCCTGACATGATGAAATGGAGGAAGGACATCTCTAGCGTCACACTGCAGTTCAGAGAAGGAACTGTAAGACCCTCCAGCAGTTTGATCCAAGGCAGACACTAACAGGGAAAGCTCTTTTGAAACTGAGCTACAGACTAGAGCGTGGCCTCTCATAAAACACGAGGTACCAGTGGAACTGCTGGTGACATTCTGAGAGGAAAGTCTGAAAAAAATCAAGGAAACCACAAGTATGAGACCCCGAAGGCTGAGACAGAGGCACCCTGGCTGAGCAGAGGACACAGGTACACTCTCACTGCTACTACTTCGGCAGCTGCAAGGGCTGAGGACTGCAGCCAGCAGCACCGCGGGCCTGGCAACCTTCCTCAGCACTGTGGCTTGCACTGGTGAAAGGAATCAGCCAGGGAGGATGACAGCACGTCTTAAATACAAGTAACCCAGGAAACACACAGGACGGAGGCCCATCCCTGTCCTCTGCCAGAGCTACACCACTGCTTCCTGACTTTGTGTTTCCTGAGCTTCTTTTCCTTCTGGTCCTCTACTTGGGGATTTTATTTTGGAACACACAGAGAAAAGGACATTTTACTAAATTTTTTATTGTAAAAACAGAGTTCCCCAGATTTATATAAATAAGCCGTATACGCAACATACGTTCATTCCACCCTCCAACACTGGCAGCTTTAAAAAGAAATAACACAGGCTAAAAGAACGCAAGTCCAAAAAGACGTTAGGGTTCTGATGACCAAGTGATATCTCACATGGAGCCTCCTTCCTCTACCAGCCTCCAAACAAGATGCTGAAAGTACACAGCACTTGCAACACCCCCAACAACTGTCAGGGAGGCATTCGAGCCTTATGAAGAGTTCTCACCCACTCCCTAGGCGTCGTCAGCCGCCTGTGTTTTCATGCTATCTCAGTGTGCGGTGGGTGAGAAAGGAGGGGGCAGTTTGCATAGCAACCTCCTACACCCAGGCAGCTCAGCTGTTGTACCCTCCCCAAAGATGCAGGGAAGGGAAGGCGAGTCTGCTTCCCTGCAGCTAACACCTCCCCAAGCAGCCCGAAGGGAGACCCTGGGCACTGCCAGTTCTGTACGGACATCTCAGAGCAGGGGTTCAAAAGTAGTCTCGGCATTTGGAGAGGGGACAGACAGGTGCTGGTCAGAGCCGTGCCACAGGGTAGTGGGGAAGGCAGACAAGAGAGGACATGACATGGAACAAGTGGGAGGAGGAAAAAACCCCAGAGGGCTAGATAGCACCTTTGCTCTTTCGCTTCCCCCTCCTAATGCTGCTGTAGGGCTCTGCAGCTTGTCATGAGAACACCTATTCCCCACCTCCTCCCTGCACCGCTCAAACACTATGGAAAGAGCCACAGAGAGATGAGAAACCCCACGAGCAAGGACAGGACAGCTTAGCAAGTTTATACCCACACACACCCCAACTATATGTATCCCCCAGAACTGTTATATCAGTATGAAGAGAAAAAAAAAACCCCAAACCTTGACGTTTAACTATTAAAAATAAAGCCCCACCTCCAGATTGTACAAAACCTGTCAAGGGAAGGAAGAAGTCTTGTGTGCAGCAAGTCTGGGACCCAGCCAGGTGTCAGGAGCACTTCCAGACACACACGGCCAGGCTGCCACCAAAGAACATGTACAGCAGATTCTTCACCTCGTGAGTGATCTCAAAGCCAAAGCCTTCCCCTATCACCACGTGCCAGGAGGACCCAAATTTCTTGTCCATCATCTCTTTGATCATCTTGGCAGCGCTCTGGAGAATGTTAAGAAGAGTGAGACAGAGCAAGCAGTGAGTTTTATGCAAACATCTCCCAACTGTTCTCCTCCGTTTAACAGACTACTCAAGCCAAAGGCAACAGGTAGAGCAGCTGCATTGCAGGACCAGGGAGCTCCTCAGAGCTATGCTCAAAGGTAAAACTGGCCACTCTGTTTTCAGCAGCCTCCGACACAGCAGCTAGGAGAAATTAAAGAACCGCATCTAGCAATCACTTCTCCTGTTCTCACAGTCTGAAACAAGAGCTCTCGTTCAGATGCTGCTGGAGCTATGCTGGGTACGGTAAGCATGAGAGGAGATTCAGGTCACTAAGCTGAGGCTATTTTTACAGGAGTCCATTTTTTCCTCCAGCTAATTACCAAAACACTGAAACTAGGGTGACTTAAAAGGCTCACTTCCCCCAGATCACACCCTGCTTGATCTAAAAAAAGAGAGAGGAAGACTATTCAGTGACATGTGGTGTCTCTGGCAGGATGGGACAGAAGGAATCTCTGGCTTTGTAGCTTTGCCTTGCTCTAACACCAGACTGCCCTGACAACGTGCAGTCTGTGCCCTGCCTATGGCCCAACATGTATTTTCCTTTATCGTTGGTTCTCAAAGTTAGGGGCAGCCTTTCCAAAGACTGTAACTTCTGCGTCATCCTCAATTAAATGCTCTCATTAATTTAATTCAGGAGACTGAAAGCTGAGAGGGAAGACTTAACAGGCTATACCTAAAGGCTCAAAGACTTTCCTGTACTCATCCCCAAAACAAGTGTCTCTTCCCAACTCTGGTGTGGATGGCCTTGCCCAACACTGAAGAACAGACAAGAAGGGCCAATTTCCATGGTCCTGAACCAAGTCCTCAGTACACAGGGCTTTTTATCAACAGGATGAAAGCACATCACAGGCAAGGCAGGATCAGGCAGGAGGTACGGTTTGGGAGGCAGCATCACTACTGCTCTCTGCTTCCTGCAGGAGAGCAAAGTGCTATTACAGATCTTGATGACAAAGTGAATCAAATCCAAGATCCAGTCAAGCTCTTTGCCACTTTCTACCCTTGCTCAGTGCAGAAAGCGAGTAATAGGATACCAGGATCTGACTCCACTCTGCCCTGACCCTGAGCCCTGCTCCCTGAGCTGCAGCAACCAAAGGCTGGCCATTTTGGGATTTGGCTAGTACCTCGTTGTTGGTGGCGTATTTCTCACATGCCGTGACACACAGCTCCATGGCCTCTACGCGCATCTCCTCCGGCATGTCTGTGTGCTGGAAAGAGCAAACAAGCAACAGAAACTAAGCAGAGAAAAGAGAAGCTAGACAACGAGACAACAGTGAGTAAACCTTGCTTTGCCCAGGCTACAGTGGGGGCAGAGACTGCTGGGCACAGGGAAAAGGCAGCTTGTCCCCCTGACTGTCAATGCTTGCTTCAAGCTGGGACGTACCACCGGCCACACGGGCTTGTCCGTACACAAAGCATTTCCACTGTTTCAGAGAACACTAAATATGAGAATGGCTTATTGCATTCCACTGACCCACTGCTCCTCTGTCACAGTCAATGCAGGATTCTTCTCTAGAATCACAGAATCATTAAGGTTGGAAAAGACCTCCATGATCATCTAGTCCAACCCCAGGCCCCTATCACCTATATTAACACCTAACTAAATCATGTCCCTAAATATCCCATCCAACCCTTCCTTAAACACTCCGAGGGACAGTGACTCTACCAGCTCCTTGCGCAACCCATTCCAACGCCCAACCACTCTTTCTGAGAAGAAATTTCTCCATATTCCTAACCTGAACCTGGCACAACTTGCAGCCATTCCCTCTTCTCCTATTGCTAGTTGTCTGTGAGAAGAGACCTCCTTTCAGGCAGTTGTAGAGATCAGTAGGGTCTCCCCTGAGCCTCCTCTTCTCCAGGCTAAACAGTCCCAATTCCCTCAACCGCTCCTCGTAACACTTGTGTTCCAGACCCTTCACCAGCCTTGTTGCCCTTCTCTGGACATGCTCCAGGAGATGTCTTTCTTGTAGTGAGGGGGCCAACATTAAAACTAGCTCTCAGTAAGCACAGCTTGAAGGAGGAGACAAATATATTTGTCAGTTTTTCTGTTATAAGATGGAGGGAAGGCATGTTAATACTGCTCCAACCACAGTCCTAATTATTGCTATAAGCATAATAAGTCTAAACAACACATCCTTTTCTTCCTCTTCTGCTATCTGGCTGGCTAGTGAGAACTTCTATTTCAGCTCCTCTAGGAAAAAAGCAAGCTGCATCCAGAACACAGGAGTGGGCTCCAAAGGCAGTGTGTTTACATCTGTTAGATGGATCACCATGCCCCAGACTTTCCCTGGCTGATGGGAAAACAATGGTGCTAATGGTTCCCCTGACAGAGGACAGGGAGAAGGCAGCAGTGATGACCGGGATTCTTCTAACAGGACCATCAGCACACACAACTCCTCAGTGGGAGAAATTTTCTCTTGGAAGGTTGGTAAGAAAGAAGGTAAGAGTTTCATATCAGTAACACTGGTTAAGCGTGTAACCCTCCCCTCTTCTTACCCTGATCAGTGGAAAGCTGTGAAGTCTTTTATAATCAGCCTCCTCCTTTTTCCCCTCCCCGGTGTCTGCCATGGTCCTTCCACAGTGACCCCAGGAAGGGGCAGAGGGGCTGCCCGGAGCTCAGCAAAGTGCTGAGAGGAACAGAGGCAGGGCAGCTTCAGCAGGAAGGGAAGCTTCTCGGCCCAGAGGATGCTGTTAAATTAAAAAACACAGGAAAGAAAGAAAGAGGGGAAAAAAAGCTTTGAATTGAGATGGACAGCAAATAAAACTATTACAAGAATATTTTCCCATCTCAGTTACTGTTTCTCAGTACTGCCTTCACATGCTGTGCACTTAGAGAGTTACATTACAGGCCACTAATGCAAACAATTTTTTTAAAAGTACCATTTTCCATAAACAAGGCTTCAACAGCACAGCACTTTCCCAGAAGCACCAACTAAGCTTGAGGGAAGAGATGATTCAGGATACAGCTTCCAACAAGGCGGAGGGAGAACAGTAAATCAGCCATTATTTCTATTGATTAATTCCAAAAGGGTTTTCCCAGGATGTCGTTGTCTGTGAGGGTTTCAAACTGCACACAACAAGCAAAAGGTAAGAGTACTTTAGGAACAGGGTCAGTGTGTATGCCTGGACGGAAACATTTAACGGAACATTTTAGTCCGGTTTGTGCACTTGCTTCTCACATCCCCAACCATTTGCCAGCTGGGGAGAACCATATGGAACCAATGCAGGACCGTGTGTCTAGGCCTAATTACCAACCAGGAATTACCTGGGCACCACAGAGGCACAGCAATGGCTGGCTGGCAGACTCAGAACACTTCACTGTAGCTTCCCCTCTGGTCCTGCCATTCAGAACAAAGCCCCTTCCTCTCCCACCCAGAGGAAACAACCGCGATCCCATATTAAAAGGGAAACAAACCAAACTCAGTGTCAGGCCACGCCACATGGATCAAGTTTGTGGCAGACGCAAGGAGCAGCTGGGTGCAGTACCAATTCTGACATACCCCCCCGCTTTCACGCGAGGACTGCAGGGCCCAGAGACGTCCCTGCAACAAGCTCCGCTGGTCAGAACAGCCACATGGCACGCAGCGGGGCAAATCCCGGGAGCCCCTTCAATGCCTTACTTCTCCCTAAGGCGCGGCCGGAGGCACAGACCAAGGCTGGCCGCCGGAGGATGCCCCACGGGCCGGCGGCGGCTTCCCCGGGAAGGAGCCGCCGATGGGCGGCTTAGTCGGTTAGAAGTCAGAGCCGGGAGGAGGTCCGTGGGCAGCCCGCCAGCCGTGGGCCAGGAGACGCCCGCCGGAGCGCCAGCAGCGGTCAGAGGTGAGAGGCAGGCACCGGAGTCACCGGAGGAGCAGAGATGAACCCCCCCTCACCCGCCGCAAGACTAAGGGGCGGGGGCCAGGCAGCGGAACGCCGTCCGAGCGGGCCGCGCACCCGAAGCGGCCCCTCTCGACGCCGGCCCGCCGCGCTCAGGCCAGCAGGAGGGAGGAGAAGGAGGGAAGGGCTCAGCGAGCGACGCTGAGCAGAGCGGGGAGGGAAGGGACGAAAGGGCTCCGGGCGCGGCCTCACCTCCGCCGCCGCGGCCCGCGCCACCGCTCCCACGCCGGTTGCTAAGGAAGAGCACAGCTTGTCGTAGCAACCGGCGCAGGAAGTCCCACCTACCTCGCCGTCCATTGGCTGTGAGCGCGCCGCTCGCCGTATCTGATTGGTGGTCCGCTTTGTCGCCTACCGCGAGAGTGGTTGCGGTGACGGCACCCGGGTGGCTGCGCGGTGCCAGTGTTGCACCGCCTCCGGCCCGGCGCTCCGCGCGGGGTGGGGGAGCAGCGCCCGCGGCCTGGCGCCAGCACCGCCGGTGCCTGGCTAAACAGCCCCGCCGTGGCCAGCGGAGAGGCCCGCGGCCTTGGCCCTGCGTGGCCGCAAGACCCGCGGCTGTGCCCCGTGAGTGCCAGGCCCGGCGCCGTGCGCTTCGCTTGCGTGGGGCGTTGGGGCTGGGCCGGGAGCTGCGGCGAGGGAAGGCTGTCTCCCGGCAGCCAGTGAGAGCCGTGTCTCCCCTGGCCTGGGCTTGGGAAAGGGGCTTCCAGGAGGCGCCCGGCCTTCCCGCCTCGGGGTGTCCCGCTGGGCAGGTGACAGCCCGAGCCACAGCGGAGCCACAGCGGAGCCGCCTCGGGCCTGGAGTCTTCGTGCTTTCCTGACGTCAAACCCTCGTGGGGTCTAGTCCTGCCTTTTGATCCAAACGGCGAGGGTAGATACGGGAGCAGGGCGGGGCAATTCAGGATTTTTAAAAAATGTGTTCGTTGTATGGGAGGGGCGAGCACTCAGGTGTACAGGGGGATGCAGCAGGGAAGAGGAGAGTGATGCAGTGAGAGTGCAAGCACCTCCAGTAACACCAGTCCCCGTCCCCACCGAGCTCGTCACCCCCCCTGCCCTCCATGGCCTTTATATTTGTAATGTCTGTTTGTTCTGAGGTTTTCCTTGACCCTCAGCTTTCTAGGAGGCCTTTGTTGGCCCTCCATCGTGCTGGCAAAACATCGATCACTTATAAATTGGGGTTTAAACAGTTTCCTGGAGGCCTAGGATCATTATTTGTCTGAAATTCATACAGGCGGAGGAGCAGCAAGATCCAGGAGGATACTGAGGGAAAAGATTTGTCCTGTGCAAAGCCCCAGCTGCTGAGCATGATGCCTGGGTTTCAGTCAGGGCCTGTCTTTGTCTTATGGGTTGGCTCACAGGCCAGGTCTTCCACATGGTTGGCTGGTGAATATTTGAAACTTCATTATTCATGGCTGTTTGCTGAGAGATGAATTGCTTTCTGGCTATGAGAGAAGGAAAAGAGCAGGGGACGAACAAGCTGGGCGTTCTCCTGCCCCTGCCAGCTTGTGAAGAAGTCCTTTTCCCTCACCGTAATCGGTAGTGGTAGGGAGGACATCTTGTTGCCTCTTCACACTGGCATAACAGTGAATCAGACCTCCTGGTTGTCGTTTGCCTGACAAAGTGGTGGTGGGGGCAGCGGTGCTGTGCCTGGGCTCGGAAAGACAAGGCTGCAGTGATCGTTTATCTTTCCCTTTGCCTTCGTTGCTGCTGGTGACAGGATTGACGTGCCACCTCCTGTCCCACTCGTTCTCCGACCGCTTCTACCTCCCGTGCCGATTCCTTCTCCCTCCTTTTCGGCAAGCATCAGCCTCTGGCAGCAAGGCAGGCGCAGCGCTACGATTGTCAAGAGACAGATAAAAGCTGAGAGGTCACTTTTTTTTTTTTTTCTTTCCCCTTTCCAGAGGAGATAATTAGGAATAGAATCTCTGTGAGGAAGAAGATCTTTCCGTCATCGTTAGTCTATCTCCAGGCAGCTACTCTAATCTCTCTGGGGACGCAGCGCTTTCAAGCATCGTATTCTTGCTGTGGTTTTTTTAATGCTTTAATCCCTATGTAGTTCACCCACTTTTGCTACTAAGCAGCAAGTGTGTGTTTGTGTGCGTATGCTCCTGTTTCAGGGGGGAGAGAGGGGGCGGTGAGCGCGCATGCGCCTGTGATTCTGGGTTCAATTAAATGTGCTTTGGTTTTGATCAATGTCTCCCCTGGGAGCGTTTCCCTCGGGTAATGCTGGGACTGTTGTAAGGATTATTCATCAGCAGCTCCTAGGTGAAAAGCTAGGGGAAAATGGCCAAACCCAGCGGAGCTGTGAGGTAGAGGTGCTTCCTGAGGAAGGACAGCACCCCGCTGGCCTGTCTCCAGCCGCGATGGCATAGCAAAATGCAGGGGGCCATTAATTTCTGGACCTTCCGGTGCAGGGTTTCACCAGGCTGCCCCTCTGCAGTGCTGCAAGCCAGTCAAAGTGGTTTTGGGCCAGCGCATCTAACACATACTGGTCCCTTAGCTGCTCACCCAAAAGGCAGGTGCATGCCTGGCTCCACATCACCTGGTCTTTAGTTTCCATATTGAGTGGCCAGATGCCTTTCTGTGGGTGAAGGAGAGAGCACCCCGCTCTGGGACAGCTGAATCCCCTGCTCTGCTGGGCAAGGCAGAGCCCCACGCGTCACTCCATAGCTAGTACCTCTAGTAATGGATGCTGCTGCAGTAGCAGCAGCCACGCAGGGACTGTTCCTCTGCCAGGTGCTCTGGAAGCACCGCACGGCCCCGTGTGAGAGCTGCACGAGTCTTAATGAGCCTTCCTGGGGAGGGAGCGGATGAGGCTCCCGGCAGGATGGAGAGGTGCAGGAAGGCAATTAAGGCAGCTACCCATTGCTAGGGCAGGGCGAGCAATGGGGGCTTCTGAAGCGTTGCCTCCAAGGGATGAAGTACAAGCTGGCTTGACCTGGTTCTAGGGGACCGGGAGGTTGAAAGACTGCAGGAAGCCATGACCTGCAAACCCAAAGCTGAGGCCTCAGTTGTCAGGGAGCACAGGAGCTCTCCAAAGCCCACCTCAAGGTGGGTGTCCCAGAACTGCCTGTGACCATGGGGAGGCAGAGCCTGCATGGTTGTTGGTGCCCTCCAGAAAGCTGGGCAGGGGCTGGAGGTGTTGGAGATCTGCAGTTTTGTCTTTTCAAACCTGGCAATTAATAGCTGCCAGACCTGAGGGTTTCCAATTCCACGTTTGACCTGGTCTTTGCTGCAGGACAAAGCCTTTTGCGGGGGTGGGGGTGTTGAGTCTGGCTAAGCTCTTGGCCTGCACAAAGCCCTGCAGCAGCGAGTCCTGCGGATTAGGAAGGGACGCAGCCTTCCCTTTTCTCCCCTCAATGTGTGTCAACAGCCCCTTGGCAGGGAGATAGAGGACAGTGTGCAGGTGGTGTCCCTCGCATCCACTGGTCTTCCTGGCCCTCTCCTTTTGTGCCAGCTCACTGATGATGGGACTCCTGCCTCTGCTCTGCCCACGTCTTGGGCTTCCTCCATTTCTTTGTTCCCCCTCTTAGGTACGTGGACACAACTCAGTGTCCCAGCTGGGCGCACCTACCCCAACTGCAAAACCACCATGCCACTGCTAAAAATTCCCTCCTTTAACTCCCCTGCAAAGGGTGGATTTGTTGTTCTTTGTCCCTTCTGCATGTGATGCGTCGTTTTCCAACCAACTACCCTTAGAGAGACGTGGGTCTTCTCCAGAGTGCTCCGGGTTAATTTAGAAGCGAGCAGTCTCTGTAAGTCATTGTAATTACTCCTTCCAGCCAGCCACGCCATTGATTTGTTGTCTCCTCCACCTTTTAAGCCCTGTTGCAGGTTTGCAGCTCTGGCAAAGCTCAGCTTACCAAAAATAAATGTTCCCGTCTTGCTCTCCTCCTCCCCACATGGGTGAGAAGCAGCCGCCGCTTCCCGCAGAGCGCCGGGGCAGGATGGAAATCAAATATTTATTCCCACTCTTGATTGTCTGTCTCCCAACCAGTTTCTAATCTCTCTGTAATGCCTTCAGCTCCTGAAGAGCCTTACATGGAGGCTTTGGCTCTAAGCTTTTAAAATGTCTGGATAAATTATAGCAAGTTTTCCCACGTAACCCCTGGTCTGCCCAGCTGGCTGTGAATCTCGGGGGGTAAGGAGGTCGCCCCGCAGAAGCTGTGCTGCCTGGCTCCCCCCTTTCCCCTGTCCCAGCAGTGACAGACCCGCACGTCCCTGGGACGCGGCTGGGGTTGGGATCGCGCCAGTGTTGTCTGGCGGGCAGCCCTGAAGTCCCTGCCCCAGCATCTCCTGGTGTCCCCTTTGTTGCTGCTTTTCTGAGCTGGGCTCGCACAGATTTCAGCGTGGGATGAGTTTCCGGGCTCCGGAGGAGACTGTTGTGTGCCAGTAGCCTACACCAGCGCCTGGCTGTTTCCATCCTCCTGCATCCTCCCGCACGTCTTCTGCCTTGGCCGGCAGCCCCAAAAGCCCCCTCACAGGGCTGCTGTGGTTTTAATGGGGGGTGTGAGTGTGTCTTCTGGACCAGTCCCCTCCACTCTGTTTCACCTCCTCCGAAGTTTGTGATCCCATCAATGGTTTTGGACATTGTCTACTCTGAAAAGCACTGTCCTTCCTAAATACAGGGTGCAGGAGCAGAGGTCACTTGCTGATGCCCCTCCTGTTAGTGATGGGGGGGGGAGGAGCTTCCAGCTCAGCACGGCTCTTGAGCGTATGCTCCAGCTGAAGTATGTACTCATGTTATTTTATTTCTTCAAAAAGCCCCCTCAGCTCTGGGGAGATGTGCTGAGGGGCTGGAGGTGAGAGCCCCAGACTTTGTTTTATAGCATTAAATACCCTCCAGAAGAAGTGGGGGCTGAGGGGATGCTTCTGGCTCTGCGAGGAGACCTCACCAGCAATGGCAGTGCCCTGGGGAAAACTGAGTCGTCCAGCTTTATGCTGTTTCCCCCAAATATTGCTGAAGTTGTGCCTTTGCTAGGAGGGATGGGACCCACTGAGGGGCAAAAGCATCGTGCAGACCTGGCCACGGGTTGCTCTAGAGTAGGTGGCTCCAAGAGCCACACTGAGGGGGGAGCAGTTTGTGCCTAGCTAAGTCAGGAACTCATTACTAGTACTTAATTAGGTTTCTATTTGACACGAGCTCCTCTCTATCCCAGCCTGACCTAGAAGCTGGGATTTCCCGCTGTTTTCTGCTTCCCTGTTGTCAGGATGGAGGTTCCTCCTCTGTGGAGTGGTGCTTCCCTCAACCCCCCCAGCACTGGCCTGTACCCCATACTTCTCCACGATGGGCTGGATGAGAGGTGCCCAGACCATGACATGACCCTTCCCTGCAGCAAAACTACCCAGGCCCCTGCAATGATATGTCCATAACACCAGCTCTGCAGCCACAGGCCCGGGCATCTCCCTCCGGGGATGCCACCCCCTGGAGAAGGATACCTCAGCCTGGGCAGGCTGGTCCCCTCCACCCCCGCAGCGACCGTGCACCCTGTGGGAGGCTCGAACAGAAAACGTCACGTTTATTCACAATCAGCTTTACAAAAGAAACGTCCCAACACGGGGGCACGCCGGGCCCTTTCACAGCCGTGCATGAGGGAAAGCGCGTGAGAGCGAGGGAGCGGGGGCAGCGCCGCGGGGTGCACGAAGGTCACAGTGATTCCCACTTGGCACGAGGGCTGCGCCCCATCCCTGCTGCGTCCCCACTGGTGGCCTGAGCCACCCCACTGCTGGCAGGGACCATGGTGGGGGGGACACACATGTGGGGCGGTGGGGCCATCCCCTCTGCCCGCTTTGCCTCTGCGGGGCTGGGGGGGAGCCGTCACTGAAAGAGCAGAGTGGGACATGGGAGAAG
>VZTU01003533.1:0-19608 GCA_013400835.1 Zapornia atra | reverse complement strand
GCCCCAGCTCCGCCGTGCAGCCCCACTCGGCCCTACCCCTCTTAGGGGACACCCTCTCCTGCCTGCCTCTTCCGAGCAGTCCTCCCCGGGCTGCGAGTGCGAGGGGCACGGAGACGAGGAGGAGCGGGGAGGTGGGGGGCACCCCGAGGGCACCCGGGGACGAGGGAGCCGGGGCTCGGCCTCGCTGAAAGCAGCCCCGCGGGAGCCACCGGCAAGGGGATGCTCCTCAGGGACGGCCCAAGGCACAATTTCCCCCTGCGACATGCTTAGACTGGAAGTAAAGGGCCCCTCATTACCCTGGAGGTCATCGCCTCGCAACCAGGCATCCCCCAGGAGGGTCCTTCTGGATGCTGGCGTCCCTTTCCCTCTCTTCCTGTCTCCTGAAAATTAAACCAGCAATCTTCCAGCTCCTGGAAGTGCCTCCCCGGGGAGGGCGGCAGGGCTGCTGCCCTGCTTTCCCACCCCGGCCACCCCTGTTGCAAACAGCAGCCCTGGGATGCTTCTCCCTGTGTTCTGCTCATAGCGGCCATTTGGGAAAGAAATACCTACATTTAATCCTGCCCTGGCATCGCTTTGTCCTGAACTGCTCCTAAAGAAGATCCTTCAGACAGCTGCTTTCTCCTTGCTCCAACAGCACACTCACCCACCCGATAGAAGCCACAGCGTGCCCTCTCCCCATCCCAGGCACGCCAGGGCTTCTGCCACCCAGCCCAGCTGAGCCAAGAGGAGCACGGATGTAACGCCTGGCTCAGGAATGGCAGGAAATCCTTCCTAGCCGGCAGGGAAGCAGCAGCGTGTGTGTTTAACACAGCTCCAGTGCGGGATATGAAACTCACCTACAGATAACATCTTATCCCCCCCCAGGCATGTTTGGAGAGCAAGGGAGCTGGAGCTGCAAAGGCTCCTCAGGTTTGGCTTCTGGGGAAAAGAAGGTAGGGAGCGAGATGCCACCCTACAGAGTTCATCACAGAGGTGGGCATGGAGGGGCGCAACAAGGTGGGTATGGAGGGAGCCCAGCAACAGGCACCTGGCCCTGACAGTGAGGCCAGAGTGCCCCAGAGAGATGAGAGCTCAGCACTGGGACGAGTGGGTGCTGGTACAGGATGCAAAGAAAATGGAAACACACATCCTTTGGGATGAGAGGATGCCACCAGCCTTCGACCTGCCCCTTCCTAGCAGCAGCAGGGAATTGGAACCCACTGCATCATCCCCTGCCTGCACATGCACACCCTTGTCAGCAGCCAGGCAGAAGCAGAGTCAAAACGAACCCATGCGGGTGCTGGAGCAGCCCACCCTCCCCCGCAGTGCGCAGCTCAGGGTGGGAAGGACGTCCTTTACCTATATGCCCTGTGAAAGTACGCTTCTGTGGGGCTTTTCTGGTCCCAGGCTGGTGGCAGTGATGCCGTGCTGTGGACTGTGCGCTGGCCCGGCTGAGCATCCCTCACGTGCCATCTAGATTTTATTCCCAAAGGCTGCAGGATCGCCATGGTGAGGTGTATCTCACCGGCTGACACCACTGTGGCAGTGAGTGGGGCTGGTGAGACCCTCCGCACCAGCCCTGGCACACTTGCCCATGCTGGGACTATGGGAGGTTGAAGAGGTCACCATCTTCAGGGTCTCAGCGTCTGCCTGTCCCTCAGCAGGGACCACAGCTTCTTCCTGGAGACAAAGAGGTGGCAAAAATAGACTTTTTGCAGGGGGTGATGACTCAGACTGGTGAGTAGCCAGGGCGGCCTCCCTGTCCTGTGAGAAACGATTCAAAGCTGCTCAGGGGGCAGCTGGCTCTGCAAAGACATGGAGATGCTGAAACTTTGCCCTCCTGTGGGTGAGAGGGTGGGGAGAGGCGATGAGGGGGGAGGGCTTTGAGGAGCCTGGTTTTGAGCAGGACTGGTGGTCGAAGCTGGTTTCAACAAGAGCTCATGGATTCAGCCCAGAGGGATGGGGAACAAGCGATTAAGGGATTTTCTTCCATCTAATTAACGCCCAGTGTCTCTGGCTGGCAGCTGTCCCCAGGGCGCAGCCACAGGCAGTGCAAGGCAGGCCAAGGGGCCACCCTGCCACGCCTCCTGGGTGAGAGGGACGTTTGAGTTGGGCTGCTGGTGCCAGGGAAAGGAGATGATTCACTACGCTTAGGGTGGCAAGGGGAGAACCTTTTCCCAGAGGAGGGTAACCTAGGGCCTCTGGGGTGGGGGATTCACCCCCCAAGGACCATTACCCAGCTCAGGGGCACACCCAGGGCTGCCCTAATGAGACAAAAGGGGGTCCTCTGCTGCTGCAGAGGATCTGTGGACCCAACTGCACCTTCTCGATAGACTAGGATCCTTCATTCCTTCTCACTCAGGGATCTGGAGACTCCATGTAGCATGGAAATCCTGGCTTCCTTCATTTCCAGGTCTCATAGCCCCACAGATGTGGTTTGTATCACCTCCCCCCAGTGACAAGGTCTGCCTGCACCAATACACTCATGCAAGACCTTGCTGGATGCATCCAGTCACAGCTGGCATCTACCTCTCCAGCCTTGCTCCAGCTCCAGAAAGTGTGGGTCAGAGGTGGCTCCACTTGGTGGGCTCAGGTTCAGCCAAAAGCCTGTTCACCTCTTAGCAAAACCAGGGCACAGGGGTGAGGGAGAGCACACCAGCTCCACAGGTGTTTTGGTGGCATGAAACAGACAGCACAACAGTTTGGCCATGGCCAGCTCCCCAGCTCCAGCTGGAAAGGGCCTTCCTGCAGCTTTTCAAGCCCCAGACACTGGAGAAGCATCTCCAGCACCCCCAGCCTTGTCTGACAGCAACTCCCATGCCAAGAGCCCCCAGCTCAGCCCAACCTCTCCACCTGGGCAAGGCCTAGATCACCACCCCCCAAGAGCAGCATGCTTGGGGTGGAGGCAGCTTGCTGGTGGTACCCCACAGCCCTGTTCAACTACAACCCTTTCCACTCCCACACCACGCAGCCCAAACCCCATCCCCCGCCCCCAGCACAACTCCTGCCAGCACTCCTCCACCCCCAGTGTGCTGTAACCATTGTAGTACATTTCTAGGGGTAAAGAACTAATAGGGTGAAGCCAGGGCTCTGATTATGCACAGTTAAGAATATTTTTCAGGTGCCCTTAGGCACACATTTTAGAGTTAGGAAAAGCCTAAAGTATTCCACAGCCACCAAGTGCTGGGTTGTGCTCGGATCTAATGTCATTTTTAAAAGAAAAAGCCCAGGAGAGCCTTGGGAGGTTCTCTAAAGAGCACTGGAGGACGATGTTCAAGTTCTGCCTTCCCCAAGTGCCCCCTCTTCCCTCAGTGTTACAGAAGTCCTGCTTGTCCCTTGTTGGAGCTTCTTGGTGCTAAGAGGTCTGGAGACGCAAACCAAACCGTTCCACACGAAGGATACTAAGCACATTTGTATTTGGCTGCAGAGGGGGCCACAGCCCACCCAAGGAGGAGAAGACAGCAGGTTTTGGAATGTAACAATTTATTGGGGTTAATTATTTTTTTAAATTTTTTAACTCCCCATTTCTGGCATTGATACAATATTCAAGAGCAGCAGAAAGAACAAAATGTACAAGAATACAAGAGTAATTAGCACAACCCCCACCCCCAAACCTGGAGCAAACCATTTTCTTGTGGGAAGCACCAGGGGAAGGGGTGATTCAATCGCCCCTCCAGTGGCTACGCCTCCCACCCATCCGCTCTAGACAGAGTTTAGCCAGCTGGGAACTGGATTTAAAAACAAAAAAACAAACAAAACCAAAAAACTGAACAAACACTATATTTAAAATGAAAATTGCAAGACAAAAAAAATATAGATATACAATTCATCCGTGCACAAATCCTTAAATGTATTTTTTCAAAACAAAAAAAATACAAGATACATATTTAGGTTTATTTTAAATTAAAAAAAAAAATACCACCTTCACTCTGTATTCCAAGTGAGGGGAAATAAAAAGACAGATGGGTTGCACCAGAACCATCAGCACTCTAGGAGTTAGGTCTGACCTTCTCTAAGAGAAAGGGTAAGGCTCTGATGCTGCCAAAGCTCAAGCGCAGGCAGGATCTGAAGCACTCAAGTACCACAGAGCTCAGAGGGGTCACTCGCCTGCTCCACGTTCAGCGTTTGCAGGAGGCTGCAGGATGGAGCCTAAGCTTGGCACAGGGGAAGGTGAAAGGAAGGAACAGATGAGGCAGGCCCCTGTCCTCCACCGCCACCGGACAACTTTCTATCCACAAAGAAAACAAATGGGAGGAAAAAAAAATACCCCAAAATAGAGAGAGTCCTCTGTTCTTGAGAGGTGAACAAGGCTGAACAGTGGGGAAAGGACAGGACAGCATACTGAGTTGATCAGCTTGGGGGACGCATGGGCACAACCCCTTTTTTCTGAAGTAAGCCGTAACAACATTTCTTACTTGTTTTCACCATTTGAGAATTTGACCTAAGACTATGTCCCCCTGTGCAGCCAGGGTGCTGGAAGCAGCAGGGTCCCTCTGGGACACCTCAAGAGCAACCTACCTCCCTGCCTGCTGTGCTGCCCCAAAAGAAACCCTCAGCACCCCAGCAAGGGGGGCACAGCCGTGGGAGCACATAAGGGCCCTGCTAGTGCTACGACGCCCCGAAGCCCCGCCAAGTGCTTTAACACACCCAGCTGTGCTCCTAGGGTTTAGTGCAAGCTCCAAGTGCTTGGCTGAACACAGCCCCAAGTCAATTCCCATTGCAGGGCCACAGGTCTTAACACCTCAGCTGCTTGTGTCCTTTTCCCCCACCAAATAGATTTTCTGAGCCGCTGCAAAAGCTGGCATCACCCTGACTGCCTCCAGCCACTCTTCTGTCACCTTGCTTCTTCCCTACATGATGCTGGCTGCCCACTTCCCCACTCCACTCAGCCCGGGAGAGCAGAGGGCATCCCTGCTCCTGCATCCCCAGCACTGCTCTGGCACCCTCTGTGAGGGCACCTGAAGGAGAGGGCTCAAAGCACAGCACCCACCCGAGGTGGAGGGACTCTCATCCCAAGGACCTCGCTGCCAGATGGTTCTGGAAACATTTTGTTTCACACCACACAGAAGCTGGAAGGTACAGAAGAGCTGCTAGAGGCAGCCCACCAACAGAGGAAGGGAAAACTGCATCTCCCTCCATTCCCGGAAGGAGAACTTTCTAGAAAGGGAGAAAGAAAAACCCGGGGCCCTGTGACACCCTTGCAGGCAAGGCAGGGGGGACATGGGGCACCCCACACACCAGGCAGAACCCATA
The DNA here is from genome assembly GCA_013400835.1 of Zapornia atra. Lineage (NCBI taxonomy): Eukaryota > Metazoa > Chordata > Aves > Gruiformes > Rallidae > Zapornia > Zapornia atra. The sequence continues at coordinate 14,376 of VZTU01003533.1, read as the reverse complement.
TGAAGCTGCTGGTGCGGCAGCTGTTGACCCTGCACAGACAAGGGTGCAACGCCCCCCAGCCGTGTCAGTCTGACACAGGGCAACATCCAAAGGGGAGAGAAGTAAAGGACAGAATGGTAAAGGTGAGGACGGAGATAGACCCCAACATCTCCCATCTACACCTCCAAAAAGAAGCCATACACATTGTACTCTGAGGAAGGACCTAAGAAGTAGAAATAAAGAGAGAAAATAAAGCCACTTATTTGTTCAACCCCAACGCATCGATGAAGTGGAGACAGCTGCTGGAGTTACCGAGGGAAGGAAGCACAGACAGGGAGAGGGGGGATTTCTGAAGCAATACTCAGCACTCCTCTGGCTCTGTGCAAACGCCGCGGGAGTCGGGCTGCCAGCACCCTCAGCAGGATGGTCCCCTCCACCCACCCACCCACACACCGCCCCCTTCGCACGGGGGACACTGAGGCACAGGGCAGTGACACAGCTGGCAGAAAGGCCACGGCAAACCAAGAAGGAACAGAATCCAAGAGGCACCGAATTCCCGGCCCCAAATCAACCCTCTACAGCACACCACCTTCAGAGAAGAGATGGGGAAGGCTGCACACGGGGTGGTGGGGGAGACAGGGGGGAAAGAAGGGAGAGGAGAGGGTTTCTTTTATATTCATATATTTATATATAAAAAGTAAATAAGATCCCAGCTCTTGCACGATTATTGGGCGACTGAAAAATGCAGCAAAAGCAAGCGACATTGGAGTAAAAGGATGCGCCAGGCAAGGAGGAAAAGGTCTCGTCAGAAGGTGGGGAAGGAGGCGAGGGGAGAAGTAAGCACTTAGCCAGACACGCACTCCAGGTTTGTTATGCCTCCCTGGGAAAGAGGGCCTGCTCCCGAGCAGCCCCACTAATGCCACAACCTGGGGTGGGCAGAAGCACAGGGGATTCGGGACACTACCCTTCAGCATGGCAACCTCTTTGTGCCAGGAGGTCCCCAGGAAGGCGATTACCTCCAAATGCTAAGAGCTGCCGAAACCTCCTCTACAAAGAGGGGCTAGGAGAGGGAGTGAAATCCCTAGGAAGACTCAGCTCAGAGACAGCTCCTACCTCGTGAAGAGAAGGATTTTTTTTTATTATTATTTAATAAAATCTCCCTGGGAACTTCGGTAAGGGGAGATGTGGAGCAAAGCTCCCTTTCCCTTTTGAAAACAGACATTAAGCAGTGGCTCACCATGCCTAGGCGTGCTTGCCACACTGTTTCTGTTTTCCATCCTGAAAGGAGCTCGCATCTCACCAGCTTCATGCCTCCCCAGTCCCACTCTGCTCAGCGAGCGGAGAGCGCGAGACAAGAGGCTGACAGCCCAAGCTGTCAGCTGTGGGAAGCACTGACAGAGCTCGGTGGACAGTGAGGAGAAGTTCCCAAGAGCAGCCCAGGCTACAAGAGGCGTGGAGACATCTGTCACCTGCCCCTGCAAAGCCAAGGGCACCAGAGAAGTCCAGACAAGAAAAGCTGTCCTAGCATGCCCTGCCTGCCACCTTCTGTTCAGACACAATACACAGAGGCTTGGTGGCTTCCCGCTTCCCTGCGGTCACCCACACACCAGATGACCACCCAGCAGAGACATCTTGGATGGGGCAGCCAGCAAGAGCTGCCCTGTCACTCTGAAGAAACATTTGAGGAACTTTTCCCCATTACCCTGTGGGAAGCAGGAGCAGAAGGCAGCAGCCCTACTTGAGCACAGTCCATCGGGATGCTCCTCTCCTCTCCCCACCCCAAAACCTCCAGCATTTGCTGGCCTTAAGAAGAGGCTATGTCGCACTCGGCAACACATTCAGAGCACACAGGGCAGCTCTCTCATCTGCCTCTGAAGATCCAGCTGCTGTCAGAGATGGGACACTGGACTACATACAGATGGGACTCAGTTCTCTGTCCTGATGTGGTTGGTGAATCCTATATGGAAAAATGCTGCTCCCCACCTGATGCTGGAAGAAGCTCAAAGACCCTGAGGAGGGGAGGTGTATCTGCTTCCCGGGAGATAAGCTCACTGTGTTTAATCCTGCTTGGATATGTGTAAGGGAAAATAGAAGAGACAGTGAATTGGCAGGAAAGGTATATGCCAACCCCAAATCTTAGCAGCTTGCTGTGCATGCAAAGTAAGTCAACTGTTTCCATGTTGGTGGCTCAATCCACATTCTGGCAGAACGTGACTGGCCATTTCTGAGGGCCGCTCGGCCAGAAAACCACTCGGAGACTCCACCTTAGCTCACAGGAGAGGTATGGGAGGGAAGGGAACTCACTCCAACACTTGGGAGGCAAGGACGGGAAGGGTTTGTAGACAGGGTTCCTCCAACATGCAACTTGCCTTTTCAGCTCAGAGATCGCTGCTTAGTCCCAGAATGCCTTTCCCACCAGTTCAAGCAAGCCAAACACCATCCCAGACACACATGCTTCGATACTACAAAATACTCTTTTCTCTAAGGACCATCACCTAATACCACTACAGTTTGTGCAATCACTGCATTTATTATTCATTTTTAAACTCTCTCTCTCTCTCTCGCTCTCTCCCTGTAGAAATTTTTTTTTAACTTTTCTTTTTTTATGCAAAACTAATCATTTCACTTTGTCCACTCCATCATAAAATCTCCTCTAAAAACACGACAACAAGAGAACAAACATGGCACAGACACAGAGAGTATTTCCCTGTTTGTTTTTTTTTCCTAGGGGTTATGGGGAAGGGAAGGGGATACGTTCAAATAAACTCCTCCCTCAATCCCACACCCTTCTTAAAGGGCATGGATGGATCTTCTTTCCCATCTCCATTAAGGAGCAAGGGCAAAAATTCAGAAGGAGGAGTGTAACCCACGTGAATACGCAGGTACATTAGTCAGCCTCAAGCGTCTCATCCACATGAGGAAACTTGAGGCTGCTGCTGTGATTAAGTTAAACTTCTAACTCAAACCAGCACAGGATCCTACACTTTTGGATCCAGAGGTTCAGGGTTTGGTTCCCACCTGGTGACCAACCCAGGGAGAGATTTGTCACACAAGCAGTCGAGCTGTGTCTGCAAGCCGGATCATACTCCTTTCTTCCTCCACAAAGGATCTACTACACTAGTTCCTCTGCTGCAACAAGTCCCCTCATCACCTCACCACAGGAAGGAGGTCCTCACGGAGTATCCCTACAATGACCCACTGTTTTGCTCTTCACAGACAGTCCCCTTGCTTGTAACTCTGGAGAAAGGCAAAACCCCTTCGATTAAACAATTCCTGCCCCCAAAGAACACCATACAAGAGACACTGGGGAAAGAATTCAGCCAAGCAAACACATCTTGGCCAAAACACATCAAGAGTTTCCTATTAAAGTTCCCTTTTATCTCCCACTTAAACGCTTCATTTTATAATTTTTTTTCCAGAACCTCAATACCACGAAACAAAACACGTCACCACATACACACCAAACAGTAACTTAGCCTAAAGCGACTGGCCAGTTTGCATCCACCCCACAAAGAAGCTCCTCTTATCTTGCAGCCACTGAATAGTTCTTGTTGAGAAGGGAGGGGGGGGGTGGGGGGGAAGAGAAGAATCTCCTCGCTATTTCCTTAAGAGCCAGCTTTTCCCTATGCCTACAAACTCCTCATCTTTGAAGCTGCAGTCAAATGGATAGGCTATGCTAAAATAAGGGACCCCCGGGTGTACCAGGCACAGGAAAGATGCAAAGAAAAAAAGAAGACACAAAAAATACAGGCAGGTGTTGAATACAGACACGCACACAAGTCCAACAAGTTATAGGAAGCCTTAGCATGGTGAATGGATCGGGGAAGTCTCTTTCTCCCTGCCCCTAGCTTCAGCTGTGAATGCAGACGCATCCCCAAAGAGTCCACTAAGCTCTTTAACCAAGGAAAGAAAAAGAAAGAGGTGCCCAAAGGGTGGTGCTAACAGCACCTGGAATCCCCCTCAGACCATCTGCACAGATGGCCAGCTGCAACTGGTGTGAGTTCACCACACCCCACGGCTTTGAACCTGAGGCCAGGCTTGTGGGGAAGGCAGCAGAGGTTTTATTACACCACCCTGGGTGCTGGGGGCAGGGAAAGGCCAGCTCTGGGCACAGAAGCCCTAATTATGGTCGGAAGCTGGTCTATCCCTTTATGGCCCCAGTGAAGCCCCTTGGGCAGACAAATACTACCTCTCCCACAAACTGCCTCCCTTCTGCCCTCAGACCACTGCAACCACAAAATCACTACTCCACACGACTGCGCTCCTCAGAGCCGGCAGCTCCTGAGCATCATCATGCGGAAGCACCAGAGGGGTCAATTCCACTCATGTTCACCCACCCAGGGCAGGTTTGTAAGCAGGTGAACCCCTGCACGGGGAGGTGTTTTTTCCCACCCTTATCACCTCTGCAGCATGTTATGTGGAAGTGGCGCCCCTCTGCCCCATCCCGAATACCGGGGACAGGGCTGAGAGGCTGAAGCTCTCCCACTGATGGATCAGCACCTCTTTTCCTTGCCCCTACAGACAGAGTCCTGTGCGAGCAGGGGAAGAAGGGAGAGTGGAGGAACGGCATCTGGCCGTGGAAATGGCATGAAGGAGCCAGGACCGGCAGGCAAAGAGAGCTTATTCGGGATGCGAACAAGGGCGGTCAGCGAAAGCAGGAGCTGCAAGCGAAGCAGAGCAAGCTGCAGTCCTGCTTGCTCCTACCTGCTAGGAGTGAAGAGATGGGATTTCTAGATCAGCTCCCAGGAGCTCTGGGGGAAGAGATCCAGCACACATGCATATGATGTGAGACAGTTATTACTTATTAGCACCTTTGTTTGACAGTTGTAAGGGCTGTTTCAGATGCTGACAAGACAGAGGGGAACCCTCTTCCAGGCCATCCACCACAGGGAAGGGAGAGCAGGAGAGACAAAAGGAAGCAGGAACAGCAAAGGACCCACCTTAGCATCCATCCCTCTCCCCTTCCAAGGGAGCAGGGGGAGCAAAAAGGGTTGGGGGAACTTATGTGCAAGGCAGGACACCACCCTCACATGCTGTCAGCATATCATCCCCCAAACCAAAGGATGGATGGATGCACAGCCCACTCCCACTTCCACCACAGAAGGGCTGGGGAAGGGCATTTCATGCCCTCTCCCCCAAGCAAGTGCAAGTGATGAACACCAGGAGGAAGATCTGGGCCAGAAGCAGACTCCCCTTGTCCTCCCTTCCCCTGCAAAGCTGAGGAACTTGGAAGATGCAGAAGAGGAGGAGGCACCAGGCCACCTGAAAATGCCCATACAACTGCCAAGGTAGCACCAATAGCCCAAGGAAAGGGGAAGCCAATATGGGGTGTATGCTGCATGGGGCACTCCCAACTACCCCAGCTTTGTCTCAAGCACCTTCCAGACACGACACTTCACCTGCCCCTCTCCCTCTTGCTCTGGGGGCATTTGGATCAGCCACTGCCACAAAGTCAGCAGCAGATCCAGGCCACAAGCCAAGAAGGGGAAGGACAGCAGCATGACAGTCATGGCAAAGGGAAAATCTAGGAATGGAAGAGACTGCATGCACATGGGAGAAGGCCTGGGTGGGAGTGGGCGAGGGCTCCAAATCTCTTCCCTCAAGGATCTGGAGCTCTTCCTCAGTTTTTGTCAGATGGACTGGGAAGGAGAAGGAAGAACACCTTCCCCACTCCCCCTGACCCAGGCACAGACACACACTCATCCATTCCTCATCCCCAAAGGCTCCACTGCCCGTTGGACAACACCACATTCAAGGACAACCAACCACTCCCCACAGCCCCACCACAACCCTCCCTACCTCTCCTCCCAGCAGCAGTGACACCCAGAATGGTGGGTGCCCTTGCTCCCCCCCACTGACACGCTCCAGCCTCCAGGCAGGAGGGCACGGGCAGGGGAAAAGGAGGAGGAAGGGTGGCAGTGAGGGCAAAGGGACAGCCAAGGGGAGAAGGAGATAACTAAGGACAGCCATTCGCACCACAACTTCTCACAGGTAGAGCTCCCCCCACACCCCTGGAGCAGGGGGATCTGGCTGCTCACTTGCTGCCGCCTCCGCTGCCACTGCCCGCTGCCACCTTCTCGAAATCCTCCGCATTGCAGAACTCCTTGATGGTGACAGTGAGGAGGTTGCTGGTGACATCTGTGACCACCACATTAGAGCAAGGGGACATTTCGGGACGCCAGTCGCTGGCTTCCTGCTCCGGGTCAGAAGAGGAGAGGGACAAAGAGGGCGTCTGCCCTCCGCTGCACCCTCCTGGGGGAGAACGCTTGCTGGTGGCAGCCGACTCAGGCGGGATCGAGAGGTCAAGGACCTCTGACTCACGCCAGTCGGGGATGGCTGGGCTGAGGGTCTCGGGGAGCAGCTTTGGAGGTGAATCATCTGGGTCAGATGAGGAGTGGGGGGCAGGTGATGGGCAGCCAGAGGAACTGGAGCTGGGGGCATCATAGGGGGTGGAACCCATAATGAGCCCACAGGAGGCTGTCTGGGAGCCTCCAGCCTCCCCTTTGCCCTCCAGAGATGGGGCAGGCGCAGCAGAGGGCTTATTGTAGAGCGAAAAGGTGCCGAACTTCATGTGGCGGATCTGGGTGCGGAGGACGCTCTCGCTGAACTTTTTGCTCTTGCCGATGACGCGGTTTCGGGACGGGATCTTGGGCCGAGCCAGGCCCCCGGCCCCGTTGGCTGGCTTCCCACCTTTGTCAATGACTTTGAGGTTGAGGATGATGCGGCTGCGCTTAGGCTCGCGGGGCTTCACCTTACGGTTGATGATGCGGACGGTCTCCGAGAAGGGCGAGACAGGAGGACGGATGCCAGCCCCGCCACCCACACTCCCACCGTTCTGGGGGTCTGGACGGGGCAGGGGGCGCCTGGACATGCGGTGGCATCGCCGGATGTCTTTCTTGAGCCGGTGCACTGCAGCGCTGGAGTGGAGCTTGGGAGAGGAGGTGCTAGAACCAGGCTTGACAGAAAAGTGTACATCCCCAATGTGGAGGGCCTCCGCTTGGGCCCGAGCCTGCGGTGGTGGGGAGAGAGAAAAAAACAGGGTCAGAGAGGCAACCTAGCTACAGCCAGCTCTCAAATCGGGTATTGCTCATCTCAGGACAAATGCTTACCAGCAACGCTGCATCACACTTATACCCACACTAACAACAAGCACACAGACACACCTGAGGACAATTATTGTTAGCTATGGCACAGCCCCCATACAAGCACAGAGCACTGTCCACATCCTTCTTGAGCAGCTAATTACTCCCTAAGTACAGCCCCTGTTGACAGGCAGCTCCCCCACGAGGAAACTACCACCCTGCCACAACTCAGGGTGTTACAGTTAATGGTTTCCAAGGCTCCCTCTCAGTCACCATCAACCAATGAGCACAACCCTTCACTCTAGGCCAAACCACTAAGCTGTCTCCTAGGCAGTGGGCCTCTAACTGTTGAGTTAGTTCCCAAAATTATGTACTAGTCCCAAGACAGAACTGCACCTGATCCTCTATGAAATGAGCACAAGACAAGGGGGAGAGGAAGGGTAATGTGTCCAGTATACTCTTCCTCTCTGGAAACCACTATCAACTGCTTTGAGAAGTATAGTAGGAACGGGGTCTTGATGAGCACAGATGGAAATAGATGAGGATGGTCCAAAGGAGCTGGTTTAGTCAAGCACAAGAAATGCAGAGACGCAAAGCTTAGTTTTAAGCTTTGCAACCAAAGAGACTGCAACCAAGCTGCTTATCCTTGCTCTGCTGTGGGAGCAAGGTCTAGTGTTTAAAGCCAGAAACCAAGCCAGCTAGAACTCAAGTTTAACTGCACCTCCAAAGAAGAGGTTGTTTTGTCCTTTTGAACACCACACTTGTTTGAAAGCCACTAATGAAACACTGCTGTCCCTACTGTTTCAACTGCTTGGTGCTAGCCCTCTCCAAGGGGCAGGGGAACTTTTAAGCTCTTGCTCTTCTGGTGTTTGAAAATAGTGTCAAAACCTGCCTGCCCTGGTTCATGCACCAGGGACAGTAACATTTTCCAGCAGCAAGAAAAACAGTTTAATTGGTAAGCTGAAGCCATATGACCTGCAGACTCTATGGGCATAGAAACCCAGAGTGTGTTCTTACATCACGCCCTGCCAAAGCACAGTTGCTCTAACACCCACTCCCCAGCCTTTCTTTCACTCTCAGCGGTGGTCACAGGCAGAAGTCCCTCAGGCCTGGAGGGTCAGATGAGCCCCGCCACCCGGCTGTCCATCTATTGAGCAGCTTCCTCCATCTCGTGGGCACAAGAAGAACTGCAGTGCTGGAACACGACAGCTGCTTTTCCTCCTCAACTTTTCCATTCCGTTGCCCCCCTAGCACACGCCAAGATCGGGATGGCTTCTTGCCAGCTAAGAGCTTAAGCACTCCAACACCATCTCCTTTGTCACCCTGCAGGCTGTGCCTCCTACCAGAGAAACGCCTGGGGAAAAAATGTGCGTGTAAAGGCAGGGACTGAGCAGATCTAAGCGAGGGGCCCAGGGCAGCTCTTGCACAATGAGCTCAAAGCCCTGGCCCTACATCCCCAGAACTCAGCTGTCACCCAGTGCCCCTTTTCTCCTACCGAGATCCCCAGGGGAACCGCAGGAGATCCTGAGCAAGCAGAGGAGAGACATGAAGATATTTTGTTCCTCCTCAGCTAACACTGGGTCTTGCCCTGCAGTACTGCTCATATCCTGGCTTTAAAAGGGCTGTGGGGACGAGGCCTCCTTCCCCAGCTGCATGTGGAAACAGGCTGCAGGCTCATCTGCACCAGGGACTACAGGCTTTGTATCAGCCAACTGACAAAGAATCATGGACAAGTTAAGTTAACCCTGGGCTGTACAGGGCTGTTTGACCTAGCCAGGGAGAAGTGTCCCCAGCACAGACACGTGTTCCTGTGGAGGAAGCATCCCAGTGTCCAGCCAATTTCTCTTTGCTCAGCCTCATGCATACCACATGCTCCAAACTGTTCAGAAAATGTGTGAGCCACAGCTCCCATCCCAGGCATCCTACAGGCTGCAGCAACTGCAACAGCACCAGGCAAGCTCCCCGCAACAACTCTCCCCCTCCCATGCCAATGACCCAGAACTAAGGACCCCCCCTCGACACTTCCCCCCGCCACCTTCCCCCAGATCCTGTCAGGCCACAGGCACACAGACATGTGTCCAGGGCTGTGTTTGCTACCTCTCCACAGGTCCCTCTGAAGCAGATGGCAGACACCAGGACAAGCTACAGTTTGCTTTCTGACACTGGATACCACCACAGCCTGGATTAGCGATTTTATTCTTCCCCCACCACCCCCCGCCCGACCTCCCCATCACAGCTACTGCCTTTCCAGCACTGCCACTTTCCTGCTTTGGGCTTCTTGCCAATTTACCACTGTACAAAATGCTCGATGGGGAAGCCAGGCTGAGGGTACAGATACAGGGGTAAAAATCCTTGGTCCACAGCTTCACTGGATAGACACCAGCATTCTTCAGGGCCTCTCCTGCTACCAGCACTTCAGGTCTTTAGATTAATTCTCCTGCTCCATAATCATACCTTGGAGTGAGTTTTGCAGTCTTTGTGCCCCCTTGCTCAAGGTTGAGTCTTAACTGCTGCCTGCCCACGGCGCTGCCTTCCATCAGCCATGTGAAAGAGAAGCAAACCTCCTCCCCTTGTCATCCCCAAGCCACAGTTGCCTTATTCACATACCAAAATTCCTCATAAAGGTTTCCCATCAACCACATTAAATGAAAAGCAACAGTGCTGGGATGGTCACTGCCCAGCCACTTCCCCAGTCCAGCTGATTTTATTTTCTCAGCCTATTTACAGCCATCAACTCCTGTCCTGCTGTGACAGAGACCTGTCTGGGTTTTGTGCTCACAGTGCCCTGGTCCATAGCTAGGACTTTTCCAGTAAGCCAGAATCACCAGGTGTCCTTTACTTGCTATCTGCCTGTGTTTCCAGTTACTTCTGGGGCACTTCCTCAAGGCTGAAGCTGCTTCCAACTCATGTTTCAGCTCTCTGCATTTATTAAATTCTAGTTTCAGTAGTCTCCAGGAAGACTATGTGCACCATCAACCTCTTCTGCCACATTAACAGACAGAGCCCTACCCTCCTCTATCCCCCCCAAGTGCTGCACTGCTGTCCCCAGTGACCAGCTTCATCACAAATTCCACAGAGCAATATGCAAATACGCAGCTTTTCTTGAGCTTGTTTTTCCAGGTAAGGTTTCAAGAAAAAAAAAATAGTATCAGATGCTTGATCTAAGACCAGGCCCCAGAGCCCTCTCACTTGTGAAGCTCAGTATTCCCACCACAGGATCAGGTTCACTCAGGCATCAACTATAGAAACTCAAGTCCTCACCCCGCAGAGGACAGCACAAATTCAGGGCTCTCCCTCTCCTGCTACCTATGTCACACTAAGTAACTTGCTACCTCTGGTTTGGAAAAGACTCAGTATTCAGTTTTATCTGTTGGAAATGCACTTCTCCCTGCTATGGGACCATTACACAATCACACGAGTTATATGAGCATAAGGTGTCCTGAAAAACCTATTTAATCTCTTCAGTTGTGCCACCAGAGTTTGCTATTTAACTCAGAAGTTTTCCCAAATGGAAACCACCTCTCTGGGTTTCGCTGTTTCCACTGGCAGGATTGGCTCACTGCTGAAGAGGTACTCAGCATGTCTACGAGTAATTCACTCTCTGCTTACAGCTCAGCCTACATCAGGATGCAGCTTCTGGAGGCTTGCTGCAGTGCTCGGTCACGAGAGCAAGGCAATTGGTAGAACTGCTTCTCTTCACACACCCCCCCTTCCCTTTTGGGATAGGTATCACCTCTATTTAGCTTACACTAGTTCCCAGGGGCAGTGGTAGAAAGCTGTACATCTCCCTCGCTCCCTACTGTGTCTGAATAAATATCCCTTGAGGCCCAGCAAGCATATTTGTTCATTCATTCCCTTAACCCACTGAGGCACACAAGCACGTACACGGACACGTGCTTAGAAAAGCCTCTCCTACCTGATTTGTATCAAAACCTCTGCAATTTGGAAGGGAAAAAAAGAGACCTTGTAAAGCAATGGATTTCTAGTTAATTATTTCAAAATCAAGTCATTCCAGTAGCACTGCTGCACCATAGTAGCACTGCTCTCATAAATTACTGGTTCTGCTTTGTCTTTTATTCTCCACCTGCATTCCCACAGTCCTTGCTCCAAACAGCATTCGCAAGAGCTCTTCTTTCCCCTCCTTGGCTGCTATTCTGCCTTTTTATCGCCCTCTTTCTTCTGCAGCCTTCCAAGTGACAAGGCAACAGCAAGCCAGTTCATAGCACAGCTCTCCCAAGCAACACTGCCATAAACTAAAGTTTCCCTACTGGATGGGGAACAAAATGCTACAAAGGGGAACAGTCTGTTTTCAAACCGCTGGGGGATAATTTACGAACAGGGAGGAGATCAAAAGAAACCCAACTCCAACTTTAGAGTTCAAGGAAGGGCGAAGCGACCAAACGCCATGCTGCTCAGCCCCTTATTTCCCCCTCTCTCTCCCCTTAAGGCTCTCCCTTACTTCTTCCTCCCCATTAACCTTCTCCAGTCTTTTTCCCTTGGTATTTACAGCCATCCCAACGAGGGGTCTCTGCAAGCCACCCACTGAGCTTGCAGATCAGGCTCTGTCTCTTCATAGCACTTGCTAGACTTTATTAGATTAGCTGGTGAGTTTTGCATTCCTCTCAGTGGAGCACCGAAGGAAAAGCAAAATGTAAGAGCAAACCAAGCAGGGAAGAAAAGAGGAAGAGCACTACAGCACATGTTGTCTTGGCCTGTCCTCAAGGATGACTTCTGCCAGACACCCAAGCAGTAAGGCAAGAGCCTTACATACAGCACTGCCTGATTCAGACCAAGGACTTTGCTTCCCCAGCACTCAGCACAAAGCTTGCAGCATACCAGTAGCCTCCCAAGAATTACAACCTCCCGCCAAGCTTGATCTCAGCTGTGGGAAAGTTTGCCCCTAGTATGCAGAGAATAAAGACCCATTTCCTGCCCAAAACTTTGCAGTTGAAGTTTGCAGGGGTCACTTTCAACACCAGCCATCTTGATAGCAGTATTACAAAGCCCGGACTGTAATTTCCCTTTGCAGTCTGATCGAAAGGGCAAGTGTTAGACAGCTCTCAGCAACAGGAGCCTGGCTTACAAAGGCAGCAGGTGGCCAAAGATGCAGCTTTTCAAAGCTTTTCCAGAGGCGTGGGCCCACTAACCTGCTGGAATGCTTTCTGCAAATCCCCTGGGTGCCTATCTGCAGCTTTTGAGAACTAATCCCAGGATAAACCCAGCCCCAACTGCAAGCTGGAACACCCACACAAGCCAGGGGACTGAGCAGCGTATCAGGGCACTTATTTCATTGCCTTACTGGACACTCAGAAGCCCCAATTTCAGTGCTGATACACACAAAAAATCCTAGCAGGCCATCAAGTTGAGGGCAGACTGGTCTACCAAAGCAGTCCTACACCAGACTCCATTACTGCATCCTGGCCTAATCTGTCCAGTTCACAGACAAAAAAGAAAATTGTTCTAACTGGCAACTCTGGGATGCGAGAATCAGATTTCTTCCCCCATTTCCTAAATTCTCAGTGGCAAGAAATTCTACAGCTGAAAGAACCAAAAACATCATTAGTGACGCATCAGGCAGAATTGAATCCCACTCCTCCTGCAGCAGTGCTGGTGCTGCATGGCTAGCAGAGGTCAAGTGCACCTCTTTGGCAGGTCGGGAGAACTGACCACAATATGTACAGCTTGCACTGTATGTATCATGCTGGTCTCAGCCGTGTTTCTAGCTGCAGTTGTGCTGCTAGTGGTTTGCCCGAACAGAGCTCAAACAAGTTCAGATAGGGCGAACTGAGATAGAGTTACTACTTGCTGCCTGGCCTGGGGTATTATTTTTAGGGTAGGATCTGAAGTCACAAAAAAACAGCAAGTCAGAGCGTTCAACAGTCCCACCAGCTCCACAAACCAAGTGGCAGTGCTCTGCCCTCCTGGCACCAGCCTTGAGGAGTGCTCATCTTGCTCCCTACCTCAATTCATCTTCTACAAAGTACCAACCCAGCTCTGCAAACCTACGGGCTTGCAGTAGCGCGTGAGGAGCTGGCAGAAGGAAGATGTGCCACAGAAACATGTCAGGGATGTGATTCAAAGGATGCTGTTGAATAATTCAGGTACCGAGTTTAGGGGGGTTTTAAAGGGCGAGGGGAGAAGAGGAGGAATGAGTGGGTTTTATTTTTCAGTTTAGGGGATGGTTTTGTTTTGTGGGTTTGTTTTTTTTTTTTAAAAGAGTGAGAAATTGGCAGTGCCTTTTGCAGTATCACATTTGGAATCAAACAGAAAAGAAACCACTTACACACAGTAGCATTAAGAGCACAGCATAAACACTTCTCTGCCGCTCTGAACAAAGTCAGGTGTTACAAATACCAGTATTTTTTAATTCAAGCAGAGAACTATTTTAGGCTGGCGGTTTCCCTTTAAGCACTCCTCTGCATTGTTGGAAACCTAAACACAAGGGTTTCATTTAATGCATGACTGCCAGAAAGAGAAAACCCAACTAGTCTACTTTCCCTGAATAAAACGCAAGTAGCAGCACATACCAGTTACATTTGTAGATCTCAAGTCTGCAGATGCAGAAAGCTGCAGAAAAACAGGCAGTAAGGGAGAAGGACAGTTCTGTCAGCAGGGCTTGGAGGATTACCACAGTCCCCTGGGTTTTACTCAGGGCATCAGAATACACCTGTTCCTGCAATTTCTTCTGTGCGCTTCATTATGCCCTCTTAAAGAAGAGGGGAGGCGACACCCTACCCCTCACTGCTCTTTCCGGTGCTCATACAGTTAATGTGCTGTACTGACTTGAGTAAAGCTCCTACCGCTGTCAGGCAAAGGAAAGTATTAACCTGTTTCACAGATGGGGAAACATGTACAAAGGCTAAATGATTTGCCCAAAGCCATAGGATGACTTAGTGATAGTGATGCCTTACCACAGGGTCTGCTCCGGCTGTTCCGTGGCTTTATACCTGATCAAAACCAGGGGAGCTGTGAACTCTCTCATCTGTCTTAATTGTACAAAGGTTTGTTGTGTTTCTACGTTCATTTGAAGTCTGAGATCAAGTTAGTTGAACGGAGAGGGAGGGTAAGGGGGGAGCAAAGCATGGAGTTTTGCCTGCAGACTAGAGAATCCACAGAGCTCACATAGCAGCTCACACAGCAGCTCACACAGCAGTCACGCCACTACCAGTTTTCTTAGTTTAAAAATAAAATAAAAAATTGGGGGAGACTGCATTAGGGACTACCTCATTTGTCACTGCAAGCAAACAGAGGTGCTATGGCAGTGCCTTACTGCAGAGATGCTGGATCTGTCAGAGGGGAACTGGAAACTTCAGCT
>VZTU01003532.1:181901-202808 GCA_013400835.1 Zapornia atra | reverse complement strand
ATTGAAAGTTATACTCTCAGTCCTGACTTCACCAGATGATNAAGAGATTCCTCATGAACACTGGCTGAGCAGAGGCCCTGTTTGCTGCCTCGTGTCCCTAGCACCCAACAATCATGTCCTGTTCCTGCTACCTCACTGCTGCTTGCCATGAGCTAAACCGACTCTTGCCAGGTCGGGTCATTCTTAAGGACTGAATTTTTGTCCCACTCATTTCTACCAAAAGTAGCCTGGAAAATGGCCAGAAAAACCTGGGACATAGTTGAGTAAGGACAAGAGCAAGACTTGTTCTTAGGAGTGATCATCTGCACAATTACAAAAAAACCCCAAGCTTCAGACATGTCAGAAGCTGTTGGAAAGCAGAAGAGAAGTATCCATATTTCTGATAGACAGAAATGATGTAAACTTCAGTCTGGTTAGACATCAGAGAATTCCCTGACTACACGGCTAGTGAACCTTGGCACACACCTTTATATCTGAGAAACTTCCAGTGACAGGAGACTCACAATTTCCTCTGCCAGGACCGATATAGGTCTGGTTAATCTTGCATTGGACAGGTGGTTGATCTCAACAGCAGTTACCAGCGAGGAGGAGAAGTGGTCTGAGCCATTTTGGGAAGATCACTGAGGAAAATGAGCATATTGTCAGGTGTCTCAAGGAATCTGTGCCTCCCCTGGAAACTGGTGAAGCTCCAAAGCTGGGAGAAATCACTTGGCTAGACCAAATCATGTATTTGTACATGGGATGCTCAGTCTGTCTGGTCTGACGTTGCATTCATTTGCTTGGAAATATCTCACTGCTATAAACCCACTGAAAAATAGATTACTTTTCTAACTGTTACCTGGGTTCTTTTGTCCAGTGTTCTTAATACACGAGGTTGGAACCAATTTTTATTAGGATGTACAAGTAAAAAACATTTAAATATAAGACTATTGTGCTGGATTGTTCTGTCACCCCCAAAATAACAATTTTCTTAGCTGGAAAATAAAAGAATCCAATATATGAGCACTAATTGCTAATGCAGTGAGTTAGGTCACATGTTTATCTGTTGTTTATCTGTTTTCCAAATGCTATTTGATCTCTAATATTCTTTACTGTATCCTTGGGACCAGTGCTGTTCTTATGCTTTGTACTTTCTGATCCCATGGAAAGCCTGAATTTATCTGTAACCATTAACAAATATCCAGGAAGAATTAAGCACCTTTCCACGTTTTAAAATCTAATTTCATCATAATATTAATTTAAACAACTCACATGCTGTTTCTTGTAGCTTTAATAAAAAGTACAGCCATTTAATTTGCAAGGTGAGAAGGTGAGGAACACTCTAAGTAAATGAGCAGGTGCTTTTAGTAAGTCCAACTGCTTCCACTGGATGTCCACCATTTTTTTCCAAAGCCCCAAGTTTGCTGATGTTCTGACCTATGATTTTGATTTACTTAAGTAAACCAACTTCCTTAGGTATGTTCTCCTGCAAATCACGGATTCTCTCTGCTGAGCAGTTGGTAGCTGAGAACGCTGGACACACCCGTGAGATGATCCTTTTCTAAAATGCTGACCTAAACAGGCATTTCTGTCTCAGAGGGGGGAAGCTGGAGCAGAGAGAGAAAAGGAAGTGTCCTATAAACGAGAGGAACATCAGTTTGAAGGCTGCTGGTGAGCTGCTGCACGAGTTATTTCTGGCTGCGTTCAGAGAGTGCTCGCTGGTACCTGGGTTGGGGCTGCCACGGTGACCCAGACCTCAGGACTGGTGTCATACTGATGCCACATGCTCAGCCTGCACTGCTGTCCTTTTCTCCCGTTGGAGCCACAAAGAAATACAGAGCCTTTAGCTCTACTGCTGGTATGAAAAGGAGTCCTAGCAACTGGTCTCTGTGCTGGCAGGGCAAAGCTCATTAGCTTTTCCCTTCAGTTTGTTTTTTCACTAGTGCTGCCATAGGATTATCTCTGGGCTCTTGCTTTGGTGCACTGTGTGTATGGTGTGCCTGCGGGGCCGTGTTGGCCCTCCAGACTAACTTGGGACACAGCTGGATTCTGTGGTTACCTGTGCTAAGGGGCCTGAAAAGAAACTGTGGACTTCTATTTGTCTGCCAAAAATAACCTTCTGGTAAGGACTGTGGGAGGGTGGAAGGCAGCAAGTTCATAAACCAGACTGGACTCAGGAATTAAACTTCTTTTATTTATTGGGAAGTTTAGTGTGTCACAAAAGAATTGCTTTGTATTTCTCTCAGTGATACAGAGATACATTAACTCCCAATGCAACATGGAACAGCTCCAGAGGACATGCTGACCGACATCAGTCAATAGCCTCCTGGTTAGGCCACCCCCAGGGGACAAATGAGGGTGGTGATCCTTGCTCCACGCTAGTGTGAGGATCTACAGATACCTCCCACCACTGTAGTGCAGCAGGCTGCCTTCGTCCGACCGCTGCCCCCGCCAGTCTCCACAGCCGGTGCCGCGGTCGGGTCAGGCTGCTCACCAAAAGCAAAGGGCCCACAGGAGCGCTCGCTCCAGTCCCAAGTCAGTGGGTGCATGAGCACGGCGCGCACAAACCACAGCTCGCTGGGTGTTGCCGCCAGTCGAGCTGTCCTTAGCAAGATGATCTGGATGCAGTCTGTAGGAGCCTTACGCTTACCACGCTTCAGAGCATGGACTTGGTTATTCACAACCATTTACTGCATTTCCGCTCCATAATGTATGAAAACAGCCGTATAACAACTCTGCCTTGTACTTTGCTATCAAGACCATTTTGTCATGCATTTATAACAACTTGCACAAAATTAAATGCACAAATTTTCCCAAATGAAAATGATGAACTTTGAAAATTTCACATACCTTTATAAGCAGCAGGAATTTAAGTACATCATAAGTATGTATTTCTACAGACAGGTAAAATTCCCTAAGCCCAGGCTTCTATTGGTTGCAGTAGACCCGAGACAGCAGTCTTGTTTCTTGTGGCAAGGGGTTGGACTGCTGCTGTGTCTGCAGCAGCAGTGGTATATGGATATCATTGCTGGCGAGTAACATGTAAGGGCTGTATGACTGGCAAGTCCCACAGCTGTATCAATCCACCTAGCCTACTTCTACAGAAGAACCAGAACTGTTCATCATCCCATTCTTTGCACCTGGTCTCTCTGCTCATGTGGCTTTTAGGACTGTTTAAACCATGAGAGTGCTGTTCCCCAGGGACCGAGGGCTATATGGGTGATGCTACTCGCAGTGGAATGAAGGCAGTCCTTTAACAGCTGTCTTTGGTATTAAGGTATTTGCTAAACAAAATGTGGCATGCAGAAATGCTGCCTATCAGCTCCCAGATGCTGTAGAGGTGCAGCAGGGGTTCCCAGTGAAGCAAAGACTAGCCCTGCTCATAGAGAGAGGTCAAACTACTGGCATGGTTAAAAGTGAAAGATGTTGAGAGAGTTCAGAATATGTTGAAACAAAACCAAAATAGATGTTGGGTTACAAAATGATTCACAAAGAAGTACACTCCTAATAAAACAGAGTAAGTACTCAACATTATTTTTCCTATTTTTCTCTTTGCCTTTAATATGAATTACTTTTTGCTGTACAAATTCTTTATACACAAGCAATGGAAAATCAGGCTGAAGTTACAACCTGGAAAAATAACCAGCCAAAACAAAATGTAAAGAGATCTCTCAGAGGCAGCAACCCATCAAACAACAACCCCGATCTGAGTATGAAGGGCAAGATGCTCTTTTTTCTTTTGTTTGGTTTTGGGTTTTTTTCAGGAATACTCAAGTTACACCCTGGTGAGGCAGGAAGAGAACTGGTCCACAGTGATTATCCACAGATGCTTTAAACAGGTAGCCAAGCATTGGAACAGGATGCCCATGGAAGTGGTTGAGTCACCATCACTGGAGAGTATGTAGGTGTGGCACTTAGGGACATGGTTTAGTGGTGGACTTGGCAGTGTTAGGTTTATGCTTGGACTCCATGATCTT
The DNA here is from genome assembly GCA_013400835.1 of Zapornia atra. Classification (NCBI taxonomy): domain Eukaryota; kingdom Metazoa; phylum Chordata; class Aves; order Gruiformes; family Rallidae; genus Zapornia; species Zapornia atra. The sequence goes on along the minus strand of VZTU01003532.1, from coordinate 198,852 downwards.
AAAGGTCTTTTCCAACATAAATGATTCTATGATTCAGATGACCTGTTCCACATAGTTCTAGTACTTACCAAGTCCCAGGGCTCATCACAGAATGATAGAATGGTTTGGGTTGGAAGGGATAGTTAGATGACATCTAGTCCAACCCCACCTGCAGTGAGCAGAGACATCTTCAAATCAATCTTTTATGTGGCCACATTCAGCTGTTCTGGCAGCGAGGACCCTGTGGCCTGAAAGATGGCCTCACGTAGCAGAAGGAGGAGGGTCGAGGGGGCTGAGGGCCCCTTTCCTGGGGATCACTCCCCTGAGCCCTTCTGCTGCCCCTTGGGCACAGGGACTGTCCTTCATCTGGCTTCATGTGCCTGGGCTCCAGCTCCCTCTTTGTCCTGTGCTTGGGCTGCCCTGGACACAATGGCAGCAACAGCATTGCAGGAGGATCGGGGTCCTCAGTGACCCCCCTGACATGGCTCCCTGCAAGTGTCACAGCTTGACAGTGGCTGTGAGGGGGCAAACATCCAGACATCCCGCCAGTGGGAAAGGGATGCACAGCTGCCTGTGCAAGGTCTCCCAGCACTTGCTGATTGGCTAGTGTTGCATGGACTCTTTGTGCATAGCCCCTGGCCCGGCCCCTGGAGCTTGGGATGGTGGCATCTCCTTGGCATGGAGCCCTGAGGGAGAGGGGAGGCAGGAGGTCTGTTGGTGGCCACTGCAGGAGGTCCTTGGAGCCTGAAGGTGGTGGGGTTTCTTTTCAGCCTGAGGCTTACCCTCAATGTCTTCTCTACTTTTAGGGACAAACCTTCTCACTACTTTTTTTTTTTCTTTAATCCCCGGGGATATTTTTATTGTTGTTCTCTAACACAAAGTGTGGTCTGACTCCTGCACTCATCTGTGAGTTTCATCAAGATGTTTCACCATGGCTATGGCAAAACCAAAGTGGGCTCGTTTTGGCTGGGATAATTTTCCTCACAGTAGCTGGTATGGGGCTGGTTTGGGTTTGTGCTGATAACATGGGGACATTTCCCTTCCTGCTGAATAGTGCTTACACAGAGCCAAGGGCTTTTCACCTCTAACCCACCCCACCAGTGAGCAGGCTGGGGGTGCACAGGGAGTAGGGAAGGAACACAGTCAGGACAGCTGGCCCCAACGGACCAAAGGGTATCCCATACCATAGGATGTCATGCTCAGGAAGTAAAGTTAGGGGAAGAAGAAGGAAGAGGAGGAAATATTTGGAGTCATGGTGTTTGTCTTCCCAAGTACCCATTACATGTGAAGGAGCCCTGCTTTCCTGGAGATAGCTGACCACCTGCCTGCCCACGGGAAGTGGTGAAGGAATTCCTTGTTTCACTTTGCTTGTGTGTGCAGCTCTTGTTTCATGTATTAAACTGTCCTTCTCTCAACCCATGTGTTTCCTCAAGTTTTCTGAGTCTCTCCCCATCCCACTGTAAGGAGTGAGTGAGCAGCTGCGTGGTGCTTAGTTGCCAGCTTGGGTTAAACCATGACAGACACAACAACTTGTAATGCTTCAGTCTCACTCATGCTCTTTCTGGAACACAATGCAGATCAGGCCACTGGTCCTGCGGCGTGGAGTAAGCTGGGAAATGGGTTGTGCACTGGGGTAACATGAATTCTGTGGATTGTAGGGACAACAGTTTCTTGGGTGTACCACAGCAATGACACAGTTGAAAATGAGTCACAGGTGTGACTATGGTCTGTTCTGCTGATCAGTTAACATTCAGGTCAGAGAAAGAAGGCATACTTTCTCCTTCAGCTTCCTGGTAACATGTGTGGATTTGGTTCATTTTCATAACTGATAGTCCACAAACATGATTTTGAGAAAGTCAGTAGAGACTTTTGGTTAACTCTGGGATGACAGAGAGCAAACCCAAGGATGTTTTCTTTATCAGAAAGAATCACAAATGGAATAATGCACTCCAAGATACCAGTCTCCAGAAAGCAAGGACAAAGTGCTGCTGGCAGCAGCATGGTAAGTCATGACAAGACTGCGTGAAAGAGGGCCTTGGGCTTCCAGTCCAGGTAGATGATCTGACTCTTACCATGGGAATGAAATTGATACAAGGAGATGAACACAGAGAAGTCTTCATCAGGAACAATGACAGTTTATGACCTCTACCTTCACCATCCACTACTGTCCATGTTACTCAAGTCCTTTTGTGTTGCGCTTTCTCAGTGTGCCTGTTCCATCCAAATCACTGGCTTTTTGCTCTCTCAGTGCTGCATTCTCATTGTCTGACTCCACAGACTGGTCCTCTGGGGTTGGCTCTTCTGCTTCACTGCAGCTCTCAGAATGGAATCCAGAGTTCTCTGCTATGATGGCAGGATCATCATCCTGGTAACAACAGCAGCACTCCTCAATGCTTTGGCCGTGATGAAAGTCCTTCTCCTCTGTATTGGTACCAGTTACCTCATCCTTTTTCTCCATTAAATCGTGACCTCCCCTTCTCATGGTGAGATCAGATAGCAGGGTTTCATTGCACAGATGCTCCTCATCTTCCATGCCCTCCATTCTTTCTGCCAGCTCTTCTGCAGAGGGCTGGCTCAGGTCAGGGTAATCTACAAGGATTGTGTCTTGTTTGCGCTTGAAGCAATCAGAACTATCATAGACAGGGAAAGTCTCTTCTGGATAACCTTAGGAATAAAGGGATAGGCAGCCTGAAGTGTTACCAGCATTTAAAAGTGGTACTGACTTCAGTGACGGATGCACAAGTTTGTTAGAACAGCTGTTTATAGCGCTGCCAACAGATGACCAGTGTGTCATCTATTTAATGCCATGTATGTCACAGTATGAAATCCATGGCAAGAATGTGCAAAACATGACATCTTGGGAAATGATGAGAAAACCCCACCTACTTTTAGGGAGCCAGAATATGAAGCCTGACTTTCAAGAGTGAGCTTTTGTGAGCTTTGCTGAAAGCCATGGGAGCTAACAGGTGAAAACTGCACGTACTTGGTCTTCAAATAGATCAATTTTTGTTTGCTTGTTTCTGTCTACGGATTGACTGATCCATGTTTGGAAGACTTATTCTATGAGCAGCATTATTTATAAGGTTGAAAAAACAGGTATGTCAATGACTTTGTGCATTTCATTTTAGAAAACACATAATGAACTTGACTTAAGAAAACGGAGCTTGAGGCCACTGTTTATGCTTTATGTTTTGGATCATTTTTGAGAGCTTCTTAAAGAGCAAGGAATTAAGTCTGCATTTAAAATTACGCTAGTGAGCAGCTCAACAAGGATATCTTGAAAACACATTTATGTAACAAGTAAACACCAAGGAATGGAAAGAAATTATAATTAGAATTTTTAAAAGCCAGACTTCCTGGAGTCAGCTTTTACAACATTGGAGCAAACAAAGAACAACTAATCAAAGTAAAAACTGTAAGTTATCCAAAACATATTGATTCTGATTTCCAAGGGGTCTATGAGTTTGCATGAAATCTAGCCTGGCAAGGAAAGGGAAAGATATAAACCCACAGCAGCCAAGACCCAGCAGCAGATGGAGCATCTGTGAATATTCATATGCCACTTTTGGCAGCAGATACTGTAGTGTTTACACTAAAGAAAATGCTGGATGCCTCAAAATCCATTTTCTTTCTATTATGGCTAGAAAAACAAACCACCTCTTGCAAAGTTTTGAACACTGACTTCTGAAAAAACAAGGATAAAGTTAACAAAACATTTTGAAAGGAGCTGGGACTATAAGTAATCCTTTATTCAATTTTTCTTGTAAGGGAGATTTTCTGCTAAGAAAGGCTTTTGCTTACCTTCCCAATCCTCCATGTAAGGAGCTTCTTCAGCTTCCTTCTCAGGAGAGATGCCATCTATGAATTTTCCTTCTTTCATAACTCTAGTAATTTCTCGGAGTTGCTGAAGCAACCTTTTTTCCTGGTCTGTTGTAACATTTTGAGTCCTGATAGAGAAAATATTAGACACCAGCATTCAGTCCACTATTATTACAGACTATTGTCAGAGTTTGAATCCAATCATTTGGTCTGTCCCAGCAGTACAGTCTGAAGAAATCTGGCTGCAGTATCATCATCACTATTTAACAGCCGCACGTGGTCTGTGCTTCAGCTCAGGATAAAAGTTTAGCCCTAAAGCGTGACAACTTAAAACAGGTAAGGAAAGGCAGGTACAGCCAACCTGAGAGCAATATGAGAGTGACAGACAAGCAAGAGCTACGGTACAACAGACACTATGGAAATTATGGCCTTTAAAAGAGCGTTAGGTGAGAAGGAGAGGGCCAATGTCTTCGTCAAAGCATTATCAGAAAAAGTAATTCAGAACCTCTGTTACATTTAAAACAACATGTAGGGCTGATTAAAATGTCTCAGACATCAGTCTCAGATGTCTAATAACCCCAAATTATGACCATTAAAGGTATTAAATTTGGCAGGGGGCAGGACAGAAGCAGGAAGTAAGATGTAAAAATGAAAAGGTGCTACATTTAACTTGCCCTTTAGAATCAGAGAGAGAGTGGGAGAGGACTGACATCTTTATCAGATTAAGTGAAAACTCTAATATTGACCGGTTCTACTCTGCTGATTCTAGGAATTACGACTGCTCAGGTAAAACAATTACTGAGTGTTGTAACAAAAATGCTTCCATCAGATAAGGTCATGTAGTCATTATATGTTATTTTTCTCTGGAAGAAAAATAGTCTCCTAAAAATCTTCTGGACAAGAAAGAACTATTTGGAGGGTGGTAATCTGAGGTCCACAAACTCACCTAGTAAAGTCAGAACAAGAAAGACACTGGTTGTACTTAGAGGTGAAAATGTTCTAGCTGTTGTGCCTGTTTCATCTTGAGTTTCAAGCTGCTCTTGAGCAGGTGCTCACTCTGTAAGTGCCAGTTCAAGCCTCTCCAGTGCCCAAGGCCCTGCTCTGGCTCACTGTTGCATCTCGCTGTGGTTTAGGGCAGTTCTATTGTCTCTGGTTCCTCAGAGAGGGTGGCCTTTGGTTTGCTCCAAATGCTGAACTGCAGACAGTATGTGAAGTCAGACAGACAACCTCCTGGTGATCTCCAGGCCATCAGATGGACAGATAATCTCCAAGATTAGACAGCTACTCAGGGAATCTTAGGGGTGAGATGGGAAGGGGGAGCTGGAAATAGATTATTTTTAATTTAGATGACTAGCATCTATCTAAACCTTTTTCCAGGTACCTGAGTATTCATAAACTTGAAAACTTGCAGCATCCATCCTCAGTTTTTCCTCTTACTGACTGTTGTGAATAGAGCAGCTCTTTAACAGGGACTGTGTGCTACTCTAGAAATACAGGTATGATGGTGACACAGTAGTTACTCCACTAAAGGCAGCAGAGTCATACAGGTTCAGGCCAAAAAGATTAGGTAAGTTTTTGCAATTGACAGCCTGGTAAACAGGACTTTAAAACCATGTAATAGAGCTGCATTATTTCTACATCTTACCTAATTACCAGAAATTGAGATTCTTTTTTCAGAGAGTATTGTACAATACTCCAATGGAGAAAAAAATACTTACAAGTATTCTTCAATTTAAAGTGGTTTCAAAATACCAAGTATTACAGGCAGTAGTGAAAAAAATATGGATGAGACAGTTGTGAGAATGGGTCTGGAAATCTTTTGTACCCATTATATCACTGTCCCAACACTGAAACACTCTGCCAAAAGCCTGGGAAAAGGCAATATGCATGCTTTTAATGCAGAGTGCCCTATGTAACTGTCAATCAAGTCTTTACTCCTGAATCATCAAATTCCCAGCAAGACTCCTCATCTCTGCTGAGAGATACTAGACTACAAAGGTCTGTGTTCAGAAACTGGAGATACTGAGGTCTCCTTAGTGATAAGATGTGATGATAAATTACAAAACCCCGTAATTTAAATTTATAACCTGCTGAAAAAAAGTGGGAGAACAGTGCTGGATTTTCTCAGAGCTGTGGATCATTATATCCTTAGGTGCTACATACTACTCATTTAAGAGTGTGCATTAGGTAACAATTACCTTTGTAGACCTCTCAGTTTAGGCTTCATTACCTTGCTGAGAAGCCAGCCAGGTAGTTCCTTCTTCCTCTTGCTTTCTTTACCTTGTTTCTAGTCCTTGCTAAGACATGCTAGGCCTTATTAAAAGTACCTTTACTTGTACTTTTTGAGAAGTTTTGCATTTCTGGAAAGGAGTTTCTGTATTTAAGGCTGTAGCAATTCCAACTGGTCTGCTGGTTTTATGCCTCAAAAAAAAAGCATATAAAAGTTCCTGACTGCCTACCACAGGGCTGGATAGTACTAGCTATCCCATCTGAGAAAAAAAGATAGTAATATTGAGAGGTCTTCCAGCCTTACCTCATTCAAATGCTATTGAAAGAAAAGAAAATGATCAGGACATGTCACAGCAAGAAAACAACCCATATACTTACTACAAAAGAAAGCATAACAAAATCACACAGCACAGCATATAGTATTCCTTTGAAGTGGGATTTCTTTTTATGGTACAGCATGAATGGAGAATAAACTCTTCTTCCAAACTCATCCAGATTTCAAAAGCAATGTTTTCTTGAAGAAAATACACAAAATTATTATGTCTTTGGATTATAAGAATCCTCAGCAGGAGCAAGCCAGGAATCCAGAAGCAGTTCAGCCAGAAGAACAGCTTCTGAAGGACAGTGAGAGGGCACAGTGCCACGAGCTCAGATCTCACCACTGTTAGAAACACCGTGTGTTACGGTGATACATTGAATGTTGTGACAATGCAAAATACATCCTTTGGTTTGGTTGCTAATGCTTCACTGGGGAGCCTCTTTGCCACTCCTTGTATAATGGGCCATGGTCTCACTTGGGGTCTTTCAGCATTAAATTTGACACCAGTTACGTCTTTCTCTGACTTTTCTGCTGTAAGGATTTCTGTTTAATTGTGCATTCATAAATGTATCTCAAGTAATTTTTGCTCTCTTTGTCTTTCCTTTTTATTTAAATTTATCAACATCCAGACTGAATAACCCTAGCAACTGTATTCTTTGCTCTAATTACACTTCCTAGGCACATGCTTTATTTTAAGACATTCATTCAGTATTATGGAACTTAATGAGTATCACAGCTTAGATTAAGAAAGCTTTCAAGGCTGGATGTATTTAAAAAACAGCTATTTGCTCCACCTAGAGGTGCTTTCCCCCTCCTTTTTAAAGAGGCTACATAGAAAATTCTTTATAAGGTTCTGATTCTGATTTCCCCTGGGGCCTTTAGATCCATCTATATAAATAGTTTGGTTGAACAAAGAAGGGAAGTTCTACTACATAAAGTCTCTGAGACAATAACACAAAGAGGATAAAATAGTGGCTCAGGCCCTAAACCCATTTTCTCAGTAAAAAATGGCCTATCCTGAGCGTCAGCGCAATACCTAAGCAGCTTGTAAGTCCGTTTCTGCCAGCCTAAAGGGACGCGTAGAGCACTGCATTAGCTCTCCAGAACAGAGATGAGCAATAGCCAAAATAGCATCCTTCTGTTTCACTGACAGAACCAGGGGAGCTGAGGGGTTCTTCTCCTGCTGGAACGTGGCCTTAGCACGTCTGGCACCTCGCCTTGCTGAGACAAGCCCAGTGGCTGTGAAGGGCACTGTGCAAAGTGGACAGAACCAGATGCTCAAAGAGAATGGGGTTGGAAGTGGAAATGAGCACGATGTGCACGTCTGGCACTGAACTGCTCCCACGGAAGGGGTTAAACCAGGCAGTGACTGTTCCAGACGACGCTAACACGCGTTACCACCAGAGCCGCTATCTTTTTCGCTTGCAAACATCACGTTAATCTTCATGGTATTTAAATTGTCAAACACTGCAGCTCTGTGTTGTCCTATTGATGTGCTGTTCCCCTCCTTACAAAAAACATAGACTTGTCTCCAGTATTTCTTTATAATGTAGAGTTGTGATCTCAGATTTATAGCAAACATTAATAAACATCATAAATTTTAAAATCCTGATTTTACAACCCTTTTTCTTTTATATATAAAGGCAAATGCATGGATTTACTGGTTGCAAGGTGGAACTAAGTTATGGAATCAGATTATTATATAATTCTGCCCTTAAAGAAATATTTTATGGATATTCTAACAGGCATTTACATAGATTATAACAGTATTTCTACCTAGAAAAATAACCTGTAACACTAGAAAATAACATCAAACAAATGGGTCTCTTAGGAATCATTCAGAATATTACTTTGGTCATGTAAGACAGGTTGTTTTATATACTTTAAATGTAGCTCTTTTAGTTTCTGTTTATACATACTTGTCATTATCTTCCACATAATGTATTATACACAGGGGGAAGGTAGGGATAGTTGCTATTCTGTTTAAGGAAAATGAAGTTGGAAAAAATTATTTATTTTAAATATAGGAGCTGAAAAAAGTGTGATATGTAAAATCAAATTTCTACAATTTGAATTAGTAATAAAAATGCTATTTTAATATAGCCAATGCAGGAAAGTTTAATATCTAATCAGATCAGAATTTGAAACATACCTCTCACAGTTAGGGCCTACTCTGTTCATTAATTTTTCCATAGCTTCTTCTGTCTCTCTCAATTTTTCCTGGAGTTGGGTGAGCTCATAGTCAGCTGTAAAACAAACAAAATCCCAAGATCTGTCAGTAGAAGCTTTGAAAACACAATCCTTCTCACTTTATCACAGGTAACATATGCTGTACAAAACCAAAGTGGCTGTGAAGAAACTAAAATATGCAGCTTGAAGAGTTTTTCATACTTTTCCTGGTATAAGAAGGTGAAGATTGTTAGCAACAGTAATAGGACACACAGAAAGCACCCTCTTTCAAAGGCTCCTGAGCAAACTCCTAATAAGCAGAGAGAGTGGGGCACTGTAAATGCCCTGGAGATGAAGCTAGGGAAGAGAAAAAATTGTCCATGCAACAGCATGGACATCAACAAAAATACTTGACCTTCTTGTTTAGCTTTTGTAGCTCACACTCAAAAATCCTAAAGCGGAGACCTTATTGTTCCCCAATGCAGGACAAAATGAAACCAGCCTGAGCTATTTAAACAAGGGATAGTACAAGAGGAAATGGCTTCAAGGGCGACCAGGGGAGGTTTAGCTTGGATTGTAGGGAAAAAGTCTTCACCAAAACAATTGTCAAGCCCTGGAACAGGCTGCCCTGGGAAGGGATCGACTCACCATCTCTGGAGGAATTTAAAAGACGTGTAGATGTGGTGCTTGCAGACGTGGTTTAGTGGTAGACTTGGCAGTGTTAGGTTAATGGTTGGAATTGATGATTTTAAAGATCTTTTCCAACCTAAACGATTCTATGATTCTAAATATTCAGGTGTGACAGACACACTTGTTTAAGTAGCACAAAGGCTCAATGGAACTTCCAACGTAGAAGGAATGGAGAAAGTTATCCACAAACACCCTGCTTTTGGAAAAACACCAGTATCACTGACTTCATTATTTTGCATGTCAGAGACTTCAAAAGTTGGGAAAAGAAAATTGGCAAAGTAAAAGGAAGTTACTCCCTCCAAGTCACCACAAGATCTGAGTCCAGCGACTTGTCCCCTGCTCTGCTGCAGCTTGCTATGAAGGCTATAGGAATACAAATAAAGAGCTCTAGAAAAAGGCAGAATAATTTTCATCACCATAATGACGGTAAATATTTAACTTACTGCAAAGTTAGTTTCTCTTACCAGGCATTAGAGAAAAAATTACAATTACAGTTGCTAATAAATTGCACAAAATTGCCAGGCACAATGCAGTACAAGTGCACTGAAAATACAATCTATAGCACTGAGTACATTAGCTATTCCTAATATACACATTAATGTCAAGATAATTACAGCTATGTTAAGAGAATTACCTTACTGCTAGCACTTTCTATAAAGCCTTAAGTACTTTTCTTTCCTATTACAATTTTGCCAGCTAAACATTTAAATACTGTTATGGTAGCTACTCATCCAACCTTCAATACTAAACGTACTCATTTATCTAGTAAATGTCTTTAAGTAGCTGAATCTATCCCACTGATGTTTAGGTAAAATCATAATAACATTTCAGAATACTGTTTCCTTCCTTTATTACGCTCATCAAAACTCTGTTAATTTCAAAAAAGGAAGGGAAAAAGCAGGGAAGTGCCTGGTAATGGCTAGGAATTAACAAAGTAAAAAAAAATGAAGCTAGCTTCTAATAATTTCTTTATATACTATTATTAGACTATTACAGATTATAGAATAATTATATACTGACATCCTATTATCCATTTTTAATCATTAGATACATAGCTTTTCAGCAAATCCATAGTTAATTCAGTGAACCCTGTGAAAAGCCATTGCTTCCAGGGGAGCCTGGGATCAGGCTACCATTGCAGAGTCTCATTAGCCGAATGAGATCAGACAGTGATGGTGCAGTAATTCACTTTAAGTCTTGCTCATTCCAACACAGAAGCTTCTGGTTTGTTTTTTGCTGGGGTAACGGCAGCTTTACAGTGTATGCAGAACCTCAAGAACCCATTCGGACCGTGGCTCTATGGAGTCAACAGCTATCCAGATACAACTCAGAAGTCATACTCACTGATTTTCCTCTTCATATTTCCAGGTGCAGCAGTAGGGCATTTCCGCTCTCCAGCAGTAGTTTTCCCCTTGGAAGCCAGCTTATGAGTGAAAAAAGGTGAGCCTTTTATCAGTTACAGCAATAGTAATATGTAACTCCCAAAGGCAAGAGAAAAAAGAAAAAAGGCAGAAAACTAAAATTATGCCAGAAAGTAACCCCAGAAAAGCATGCCCAGCAGCAAAACAGACAACCATGAAAGATGGATGGGAGATCTTGCCCGATGAAAATTCCTAAAAGACACTTGGAAAAAAAATGTATTTTTAAGCACAGTGAAAGCATAACTCATCAAACAAACCTTTTTCGTTTTAGAATATTTATCTGTTACACCCTGATCCTGTAATTCCTCTGCCTGTAACAGGGAAAAAAACCCAACCCAGTACATTGGGCAAATATTGTGAAATGAAGACCAGGTTCTAAAAGAATGATAAATGACACTACTTGTTCCTCTTGCAACATTTTCTGCCCTTACTACTCACCAATTCTGCACCTGCAGCAAAGATACTAGCTGGCTCTATACAGGAGCTGCAGGCTATCCATTTCTGTCAACTTCTCCGTGTTTTAGCAGTTCACCCAATTTTTGTTCTTACCTCTCTCTGTCCAGAGCAGGCTCAACTGTTTGGACACTGCTCAGCCTGGAGTCAGTCCCCAAAGGAAAAAATATTTCCACAAGCCCCACTTCTCCTTACACCCATACAGCTGACTGCCATCACCTATATGCAAGTCATGTCTGTGTAACAAAAAGCCATAAGAAGTTCAAATCACATTATGAAACACTGGAGGTGAATTTGGGTTGTGCTTTTTTAAAGTAGCTTTCAACCATTTCCTCAGCTAGGGTAGTTCCAGCATGGGCAATATGACCTTACAAACTCCTATTCTCCAACAACAGGGTGCTTTTGTTCCAGAAGGTATGCAATAACTGCACTCCCTCTCTTCCACTTAAAAAGCATAACACATGCAGTATGGATAATATGTAGTCACACAGAATAGAAAAGAACGCTATGTGTATATCCAAAATAATCTAACATTGTTCTGGACATACACATTTTCCAGGGGGAAAAAAAGCCAAACCCAGCATAAAAACCAACTTGAAAAAAATCTAAGAGGTCAGAGCCCAATCCAGACGCCAGCAAACCATCCCTGTGTCATTCTTAGCCAGTCTTTGCACTAGCATAACCCACGGGACACACCAATCTTTTGACCACCTGTCAAAGGTCCAGCATAAGCATTCTTTTTTTTGAGCAGGGCTGAAATGCAACCATGTACAGAAATGAGACTACCATTACTATTTTGAGGTTTGGTTTTTTTAGTTGTTATTTCCCCGATTTTTCAGTTTATGATGGTCTTACCTTAAATAAAATGTACAAGATATATAGGAAGATGCCAAATCCATATATAGGGATAATCTGCCCCACGAGACCTCTCCCAGTTCCACCAGTGCTTCCACCACCTCCTCCACCTGCCTTGGCTTTGGCAACTGCTTCAGCAAGATGAGACCTTGGAAAATGAGGGGCAGCTTGGCTGTCGGGAGTGGCTTGGTAATGCATCCTTGGTGGAAAGCGACCAAGCTTCCCTGCAAAAAAATACACAGAGTTATTCTTCTATTACTTTTTACCCTCTTACATGCAGCCTAGCACTGCAGCAGTTGTGGCTCATCTTCCTCTACTTTAAATGCACCATCACTGATGAAAAAAGTAACTATAAGTAGTAACTCCATTAAACTCAATCCTTGGCCACTTACTATATGCAGTGCTGAGAGTTAGGAATGCACAATTACTCTCTTGATTTTAAGAAGAGAAAGCCTGCAGGGCAATACATACAGAGTTTAACAGCTATGTACTTGTCTAAAGACGCCATGAATCAGCATCCCTAAGAGGATGAAACCCCAAACTCTTCCTTCTGGTTTTCTGCTCAAAAAACCCCAGCAACATACCATTTTTTTTTGCTGTGAGCCTGATCTTTCAGTAGGCATGTTAATGCATAAACCATCACCCATCTAGGATCCTGAAACACAGCTGCAGTGTTTGCCCAGCACAGATTTTCAGCTATTGATGTTCAGAGCATCCAGGTGTCTTCTCCAAGAAAGCTCTTACATGTTCTACCTAGTGGGGGTTAGGACTTGCTAGAGCCTAACAAGACTACTTATAAAGTTATTTAGACCTGTTACTGTACAATTCACCAATGTTTAGTCTAGATAATAAGTCTTTCTGCAACATCTGACCAGCTGTAAAATGCTGGGATACATACATACACATGTAATAGCCAGTTTGATATACAGGAAGTACACATGGGCTGTGGCTATGGTAAGTTTGCACTCCACTCCTCAGGAGATTCATGGTTCATGGTTTCAGTTATAAAGTGTGCATGTTCTTCAGGAAGTGTAGGAGGAGGGTTAGAGATGGGAAATGGCTGGCTGGGAAGCATGTGTGACTTGCCCCAGCTGACAGTAAAGCAAAGGATGCTGTTCTCATCACTCCTCAAATCTCAATCACGTTGCTCCTCAGGAGGACAGCACCCACAGTTCTGCCCATGCTCTGCAGTAGGCACTCTGCCTTTTTTCCTTCAGTTCCATCCTGAAACCATAGTTACATTACTTTGGTTTGGAAATGCTAAGATTAAGTGTGGTTTTTCTGAGTAAGACATTTACTATGCCTTACTGTGCATGCAAAACCAACCAAACAAAAAACCACAGACCAAGAACAAACCAGCTTTAATTGAAAAAACATGTGACAGTGGGATACAGAACTATCCTCCTGCCTCAGCCACGCAAATTCCAGTGCTCAAACCTATCAGTGCTCAAACTGCACTCTGACAACGCCCCCCACATTTAGGGGTACTGAGGTGCCATTTACATTTTCCTGGTAAAATGTTCACTGTGGTGACTGGAAAAGGAAACCACTGCTTTTCCAGACAGTCACAGGGATCAGAAATGAAATATGCTTCTGTGAAAGCCTGAACTCAAGAGCTTTGTACGTCTTTGTTGGACTTGATATTTGAAGAAGATATGTGCTCTAAGCAAAGCTTTTCCTTGGTAGGCTATGCAAGACCTCCCTGTCTGGTAGATGCCAGCAAAGAGGCATTCCTGCCAAAGCCTTCCTGTCAGGACATTTGAATCAACCTTTAGCCCCTCTCCCTGTCCAATGAGATGAACTGGCCAAAGGGTTTTAAAGCTGCAAATGGGAACATGATCACACAAACTCCGTGATAAATCTGATCTCTAGACTGAAAGTGTCCTCCTAGGTTTACTCTCATAGCTCCCATGTTTAGTATAATAGCTTAGAATAATCTCTACACAAACTCTTTTCTTGACATTTAATCTAAATACTCTTTCAAGCCCCTCTATCTTTCTGCTGCTATTCTTTAGCATCTCTTAATTTCCCCAACAGGTTTGCCCAGAGAGAGCCCAAGTAATTCATTTTTTTTATAACAACACTACGAATTTGTATTTGGCTGACTGTTGAGGCCACTGTCTATTTCAGTGTCATACACTGTCACAAGACCTGTGTTTTAGATTTTTTACATGTGCAATCATTTGTATTTTTCCCCTTCTAAATCTTTTTATAAATATTTCTGATTATGACAGTGTAACATCAAGATGAACTGGATAAGCAGTATGCACTCATCTAGTTCTTGCTCTTTTACTGACATTTACAAAATAGCTTTGGCTGTATTCCCAACAACACAACTTTAGAAACCCACCCAAAAAAGGTCAGAAGGAATGACAGTTTTGAAATCCATCCTTTAAACCGCTGCACGGGTGTCTTTAATGGGCAGAGGCAAACGCTGGAGCATTTTTTATGAAATATTGCAGGCAGAGGTTAAAAAGGAACACACAAAAAGTACCCAGAATGGAAACATCTTCATCTTCTTCACTAAGGGCACCTGCAGGCACCTGATGTGAGCATTGCACCAATCCAAGCTAGGCAGAGGTGCTACCTAAGTGTCACATTATTTTTCTTGTAAAGCTGATGGCACTTTATTGTTCCTAAGAATGCAGACAGGCTATAAACCTATTGCCATGGAGCTGTAAGGCTTTTCTCAAACAATCAATTTAGAGAGTAGTTTTATAAAACACATATAGCAGGCTACTAGCTCATTATTTCACTTTTTCCATAAGATTTAAAAAAATCTAACATTTGCCCATAAAGTAATGTGATATATTCACAGTGAGCTCTTTATTACTGCAAAAAAGGACAACCTTCCTGTCTGAAAGTTACTCACTTCTATAGGTCTATTCTATTTTCCTAAAGAGAGCTCTGAAAACAGCTTTATTAGAGAAAGTGCCATTCCCATGCTTAGTCTGTTTCAATAAAAAGCCTTCTGATAACATTGACTTCTAACAAATGGCAGTAAACTTTAAGGATCTTTTATTCAGAGGCATTTTGCCCCCAAGACTACAATAAGCACTTTATTAACTCCAAGAATGACACAATTACTTCAAGTCCCTGAAACTTCTGTCAGGTAACTGCAGTTATCAGTTCACTGAAAAGGAAGGACGACTAATGACAGAGAACTGCTCAATCAAGATTTATTCTCTCAGTAAAAAAATAACTTCAGATCAAATAAAGTTTGGTCTACAGAGCAGGAGTAATGAAACTCTTGCTATCAAATGGCAAATATGGGCTATAAATTCTCATCTGAAATGGACCAGCTGAGACGCAGTATTGTATCTGCAGCTAAAGGCAAGTTCTGGGGTGCAACAGGAGCATGCCAAGCACTTGCTCTGCACATGCTAACTTGTGCTGAACTGTGATCTCCTGCAGGGTGATGGAAAGAGCACTTATGCTACCTGTTGATGATGGGAAGAGTATTTGTTATCTATTTTAAGCATTCAACTGTGGCTGTGATTAAGCAGCTTGATAGCAGTGCTGTGCTCAAACAGCTATGAATATAATTTATCAGACAGATGTCACTGAAAATAATTTGGCGGCAAGTTTTTTGGGTTTTTTTTAAGCTCATTTTCTGTCAGATCAAATCAATCCAGTCCATCTTGCAGCCAAAGAAAGCAGCATCAGAGCATTAGCTGACAACTGCTTAAGACTGCGCTGCTGTTGGAAAATGCCACCTGGTATTAGTGTGGGATGGAAGCTGGGAGCCATGCTGGGGTAGAAGTTAATGGAGAGACAGGCATCACCTCCCATAGGGTCTGCTCCCATCCCTGCTTCAGGCCGGTGACTCAACAGTCCTCACCAAGAGCCTGTGCATTCTGCTGGGTTTTTGCAGGGCCCAGCACAGTGCCCTCACAGTCTGCTTTGATGTGCTAACAAAAAAAAAAGTCAGTTACCATTTTGTTTTTTTAAGTGTTACAGGTTATGGAAAGAAACTAGAAAGCTGCAGATCTACAGTGCTGATGAACCTATACTCAAGTCCTTAAACACCAGAATACACCATGGAAGGGTAGCTGTAAGATAGAAGTCACGTATTCAAGTTCAGCGTAATAATTGCTTCATCAGTAACTTCAGCCTGAATGTCCTTGTAAAACCTTGGTGAAATGAAATGCTTCATTGAACTGTATGGTCACATTAGAACCAGGCTGTTGAAAGGAGGCAGAATATACAGTTGCCAAACACGAGTCCCTGTGGGACAGCATCAGGCACAACCTAGAAGTTCTCTGAAATTTCCACCAGCCTGAGCTCCGGCTTGTGGGCAGCCCTGGGCAAAACCCTCTTCTCTTCCAAGACATGGGGCTATGATACCAGCTACTTTTGTGAAGTGCCTTGGGGAGAAAATACATACCATAAAAGGCAATGGGCATAAAAAGAATGGGAGATGCTCAAATGAACCCATGCCTCTAGAACTTATGAGGTGACATGCAGGATGGCAGGGCAGGCAAGGAGGACATACATAACTCAAGGGACTGCATGGACAGGACCTGAGTCCAAGTGACTCATCACGCGGCACGTTTATTATGAGAATCTGTTGCATGAAAGCCAAGCTTAAAATACTGGAGTAGGAAACTAAACAATGAAAATTATTCAAATAAACTTTTATTTTATATGCAGCAACAAAAGCATTCTGTACACAAAATAACAAAATGATGCTTCAAAGAAGTGATGTATCATAATGAAAAAAAAGGTGGTCTCTCTCCTGTCAGTAGCTTTAGGGCTCCACTTACATAAAACAAAATGAAATTTCTAAGATATTAAACTATCTTTTTTGAGAGTAAACCAAGGTGAAACACAGCAAAGATGAGCTTTGACACTCCACACGCAATTAAGGAGAGAGCATGAGAGACTGAAACGATTAACGCTTATGGGAAGGATTAACTACGCTACGTTTTCATACCAGGCGGCAGACCACCTTCCAGACGCGCCGTGCAACCAAGAACCGCTCACAGAGCCCGGCCGCCGGCGGCAGCATCCCAGG